>CM039122.1:59397560-59470589 GCA_022036555.1 Microstegium vimineum
TCGCACCCGGAGAAACTACCGCATGGCTTTTCAATTTTGACGTCCCCCAAAAAAATTTTGCTCGCCCTTTTCCTCTTGCTTCCCCCGAAAACAGTCCGGGCTTTTTTAAAAAAAATTCAGTCACTGGTTTTGGCCTGTGCTCGCATCCCCGACCCCATGGGCCCCCAACCCTTTCCCCGGGTTTCCCGGAACATGATTCGTCCCCCCTCCACCCACGGGGAACCCAAAGGGTTTGGGTTTTTTCCTTCTTTTTCCGCGCGCGTCACTGTCTCACCCCCCGGGCCCACCTCCATGCTCCACCATCCCCAAGGGCACATCAGGGATGGATCCGAAGAAACCGCTCCCGTCCCCCCTACCCGACGCCCTGTGGAATCCTCTCGCGCCTCCGCACCAAGGCGCTCTGCCGATCCAAGTGCCTCCAAACCCGGGTGCGACCCATGCCGACCCGCTTCCTGCAAGGCCCCCCCAATCGCTGGGGGGCCCCTTATTTCGACGAGTAAAAAAACCCGCGGGGCGGCGACTGCACCCGGTCGGTGCTGCGATGCCAACGGCAAGATCTCCCCACACCGCAGGGAACGGGATTGCTTCGCAAGGCAGGGTTTTTCACAACGCTGTAACCATGCCACCCGGCCCGCCGTTGCCTTCCGAAGGGCCCCGGGCATCCAGGCCTGGGCCCCTGGTTCCTGCAAGGGCCCCCTCTTTGGACAAGAGGGGTTTCGCACTTTCGATCGCGGGGTACATCGTGTAAACCCTATCCCGAGCGTGTGGGCGAACCCCCACCGGGGGACCGACTCCGCCAAAAAATTGTGGAGGGATGTGAGAAAACCCGTGCGCCCTTTTCCCATTTTCGCCCATTCGCTCCTCGCACTTCGCCCTGTGCAGTTCTGGCAGGATGAAATAGGGAAAATGTGGAAGGGTTGAAAATCTCACTAGAGAAAAACTTTTTTAGAGCGGGGTAGGGTTAGTACGGGGGGTCAACCCCACCGCCTGTACTGGGGGGAGATAAAAAAATCGGCCCACATTTTACGACGGGGGGCTGTGACCCGCCTTTAAAAAAAGGGTTTCACGGGCCCTGTAAAAAACCCTTTTTTTCACGGCGGCTCATTTGTGTGCCCCCTTTTTAAATTTTTTTTATTTCAAATTTTAATATTTGCCCCCACTCCACCGTATTTTTGTCCATTTTTTTAAAGATATGCAACATGCCTAAATTGCATCATACTACCAATTTTAATATTAAGATTTTGTCTCCCAAAAAATCAAACTAAGCATAAAATTACATAAAATACACGTCATTTAAATTTATGAGTTCAACCATTTGGTGTTTCTGTTTTTTCGTTTCAAGTTTCCCCTGTGGGTCTGTAGCGCTCTAAATCCTTACTGAAAAATCACCGGGTTTATCAAAATATGCCCCTATTGGGAATTTTTTCTCTCTAAAAAACCCCGCAAAAGTCTGCTACATATTTTTCATAGTTTTTGGAGTGAAGGAAGTCCTTCCTTTGTTTTTCTGGGCGGAAAAAAAAGTTTAAAAGCATCATTGCACATGTCCAAATTAATATTTCCAATTTTAAATGAGAAAACTTCATGATAGTATTTTTTTCTTATTTTTGTCTCTGACTTCCCCCCCCCCCTGCCTTTGAAACTCACACACATTAAAACCCCAAAAAAAAATAAAAAAAAGGTCCAAAGGGTTGGTTGTGGCAAATTTTAATTAATGAGAAAAGATTAAACAAAAAATTGTCATGCCTTGGTTTTTTATATGTGTTTGGGTTCGGCAACTTACCGGAAAATGGTTTTGTTCGTCAAGGCACACTGGGATCAAAGCGGGAAAAGGGTCGCCGGGTCCTTTTTGCTTTTAAAAACCGCCATGCCCTGTAATATCGAATAAAAAAACACTTTTTTATTTAGAAACTCTAATTCATATAAGTAGGGATGGGGTTTGCATTTGGCTCCCCTTTTTCTAAATAATAGGAATGTTTGATTGATGGGGAGGAAAATAAGGATTAGGAAAGCCCCTTTTTCCCTTCGAATGGGTATATATAAAAAACAACCAAATGGTCACTGCACAAATAAAAATTTGAACTAGTACTTAGGGAACACGAAAATTTTTGAAGACTATACGGGTACTTTTCCCCAAAATTTGTAGGGTGTAAATATAAAACTCTTTTTTAAATTTATATCTCAATGCTCTCCCAAATAGAGGGCATTGGTCTCGTATTTCTTTTTAAATTTCTTTACGCTTCGAACTTGTTCGGGTGTTTTGTCCTTCTCATTTTGCTCTTCTTCATTTGTAAGTACAAAATTTGTGCTATTTTCTTGTAACCGATTGGACTCAGGTAACCGACCATGGCCTGTAGTTAACGATCTCTGCTCGGGGTTTGCAAATACATACAACATCCACATATTAGAGTTTATCACATTCCAAATTTTAATAATAAAAAGGTGTACAAAATGATACTTCAGGCACCTTTTGTAATGAGTTGGACGTAAGTTTTTATAGTTCAACAACGGGCTTTCCCTCGAAATAACAAATGCCTCGCCTTTATCCTTCCCCTAGCAAAAACTTGTGGTATGTTAACACAAACGCTTGCAGGCCCCGCATTCATGTCTCATTACCAGTCATGAAACTTTTATCGCCCCAATGGACCATTTTCAAGCATGGGCCCTTTCCCGGGCAGATTTTGGGACTTGACAAAATCATAAACCCGTTGCCTTTTTTAAAATCCTTTAAAGGGGTCAATGGTGTTTTGACGGGGGGGTTCAAAAGAACATCGCCACTTGGGGCTTCCTTTTTTTTGGTGGCACGCTTCAGTTGCTTGGCCCGGCGGCTTCCCTTTATTTTTTGTGGGGGGTTTCGAGCCAAAACGATGTGCCGTCCGCTGCTTTCCATCCCTTTCAGAAATAGAACGGCCTCTGCTTTCCCTTTTTGGCTCAAGGGAGAAACCAATTTTTAAATTGGAAATTTCTTTCCCTTTTTGGGAGGGGTGCTTGTGGGGGAGTTTGCTTGCTTCCTTAGTTTTGGTGGTGGGGGGGGGTTTTTCTTACCTCCTTCTTGGTTTTGCCCTTCTTGGCTGGGGGAGTCTGTGCTGAGGATTTTCGTGGTCAGCCCTTGAGCCATCCAGCGAGAATGACAAATATGTATTGGGGATGACGAGGGTGGCTCTAAATAACGGGGATGCGGGGCATGCATGGGCGTGCTGGCTGTTGACTTTTTTTCGGCCTTTTGGGGATGCTTGTGGATTGTGGAGGGGGGTCCCTTTGGGGGGATCAATCAACCTTCGTACCGTCTGGGGCCTTGTATGAAGTTTTGATTGCTTGCCCAAGCTTCTCTATACCCTCAGAGGTGGGGATGTCGATGAAGTCGTTTTTTTTAATGCACTTCGAGCACACTTCTCCCCGCAGTTGCTCTTGCATCTCGACACCAGGAAACATCTCCGGGGATGGCATTCCCTGTGGCCACTTGCTTTGTATGTTTTTTACTAAGGCCATACCAAATTAACAATGAGAAAGGCCAAGGTTTTAAAAATATCCAACTGGATAATGACCCTTTTTTGATGTTACGCTATATGCTTTAAAAGGGGCTAGATTGTGTGGCCGCCCCGGCTCCCCAAGGGTTGAGGGGGGCCGGGACATGCTGCTATAAAAGGAGCTTGGATTCATTGTTGAGCAGCATGCTCCCGCCCCCCGCTTCATCATTTCAAGATCGGGTTTTTTTAATGAAGTTTCCAAAAAACCCCTAAATTTTTTGTAGCCGCGCTCAAAATAATCCTTCTTGTCTTTTGTCTTCTTTTCTTAACACCTTTCCACTCTTCCCCAAAACCCCTTCTTTCCAGGTGGTTTGGGATGGACCCCCGTACACACCGGGATGCTCGGGGTTACCTGAGCAGGGGAAAAAGGCTGTCCCTCTCCCTCTGGACTTGAAGGCACCTATCTTTCCGGGTTTTGGGTTGTTCCAAAATTCTCGGCAACGGTTTTGATCCAGGGGACAGGAGTCTCATCGTCTCGTTTTCCCTTCCGGCGCGAACCCATTCGCACTTCTTTTTGGCACTATATCTGTCAATGCCAACTGGCCCTTCTCCTCTTGGCTTCGTCTTTTTGCCCTCCATTTAAGTTTTTGGTTTTTATCCCCCAGTGCCGAGGTTTTGGTGGTATTTGTTTCTTCGCAAGGCCGAGGCGGCTTGGCTCTTAACCTTGGGTCGTCGAGTTTTTTTGACCTAAAAAGTGCCCACTGTTCTACTGTGATGGGGTTACCGCTTCGGGGGTCCCGCCCCTTTGCACCCACTTTTTATTCATTTTGTCCCATACCCCCCGGAACGTATTGCTAATGCTTCATGCCCTGCCCTTGCCCAAAACCTTCTGTTCCCTCCGGTAAAATAAACTTGTGCAAAAATCAATCCAACAATTGTCCTCTTTACTTCAGGCACCATACTCCAATCACTCCGGGGTGATATCAATTTCTTCTTTACTAACCTCCAATGGGGGCCCTAAATTTGGGTAGCGCCCTAGGGTGTAAGGCTCCCGCCGGGCTAAATCTCTTAATTTAAAAACTTCTTCTGGAAATCTTTTCCTTCCCTCTATCCCTTGTCCGACACTTTTTTTGTGTACTTCTTCGCTCGAAGGAGGCCCCGGCTTTTGGGGCTTTTGTTCCTTAGGAACATCTTGTGATCTACTCCATTTCGGAACAACTTAAAGAAAACCCCCCTATCTTTTAATTGTTAGGTCATAATACACATCATTATTCTCTCGATAGACAACCCTATGACAATATACCTCACATCATTTGCCTCACTTCAGGCTGTAATTAGGGACGTTCCAATTCTGAGGGCCTTCTTAGCCTAGGGTTCACGTGTGATACGTCGGGTCCTATAAGGTTGGGATCCAGGGGAGTAGATCAGTGAAACCCCGGGGGCTGGGCCGCTCACATTTGATAATACTCTTTGCATGAAATTAAGTTTTAAACAAAATATATTAAAAAATTAACAAACAAAAAACAAACTCTAATTATCATGAAACAAAGTATTAACGGGAAAAAAAAACACTAATTTAAAAAAAAGTTTTAACACAAAATTAACTAACAAATTAACAAGTAAACAAAGTAAACTAACTAAAAAACTAACAAAACTAAAAAACTCAAATTTTATGCATGAAAATAAAGTAAACTAAGTAAACAAATAACTAAACTAACTTTAATTACATAAAATATAAGGTTAACAGAAATATAAGTTTAACAGGGAAAAAACACTAACTTAAAAAACTAATAAATTAAAAACAAATTTAAAATTAACTAACAAAATTAACTAAACTAATAATAAACTAAACAAATTTAAATTAACAAATTTAAAAAAAAACAAAATTAAAAATTTAAAAAAACAAATTAAAAAAACTAAATTAACTAACAAAATTAACTAATTACAAAATTAACTAAAAAATTTTCCCAAAAACAAAAACTAATAAACAAACTAATTAAATTAACTAAAAAAAAATTTAACAAATTAACTAATTAAAAAAAACTTTTTAAAAAACAAATTTAACTAATTACATTTTTAACTAAAAAATTAACTAAACTAAAATAAACAAAAACTAATTAAAAACAACAAATTTTAATAATTTAAAAAAAAAAAACAATTAAAAAATAAATTAACTAAAAAAAATTTAACTAAACAAATAATAAACTAAATAATTAATTAACAAATTTAAAAAATAAAAAATTTAACTAATTAAAAAAACTAAATTAAAACTAATTAACTAATTAAAAAAATTAACTAACAAAATTAACTAAACTAACTAAAAACCAAACAAATTTAAATTTTTAAAATAATAAAATTAAAACTAACTAATAAACTAAAAAATTAATTAACTAAAAAAATTAACTAAAAAAAATAATAAACTAAACTATTAAAATTAACAAAAAAAATTAATAAACTAATAATAAACTAAACTTAAATTAACTAATAAATTAACTTAAAAAAAAGCAATTAAAGCAGTGGGGGGGGCGGGGGCGGCGGAGCGTACCTCTCGGCAGTGGCGGTGGCGGTGGAGCGCTCGGCGGTGGGGGGGGAAAGCGTGGCTCTCGGGGGGTGGAGAGCACGGCGCCGGCGGCGGCAATGGCGGGGGCGGGGGAACGCGGTGGAGCAGGGGGGCGTGGAGCAGCGGGGGGACGTGTTGGGGCCGGGGCGCGTAGGGGGACGTTAAAGCATCGGCGGGCGGTGGAAGCGGGGGGCGGAATTCGGCAGCCTGAGGGCGTGGGATTCAAAAATCGCACCTCCGGTGATTAGAAATTTTGGGGAGGCCCCCGGCTGAAATTTATATTGGAGAAATTAGTACAGACGGACATATTGACCCCCGTCTGTGAAAATATTATACAGGGGGTGGTCAATATGGTCCGCCTGTACTAATGTATTAGTAAAGATTTTCAGGCGGCGGTCAATGACGCCCGCCTGTACAATACATTAGTACGGGGTCCCCATTGACAGCCGCCGTACTAATGTTTTTTCTTTTTTGAGTTAGTTAATTTTGTTAGTTTATTTTGTAATTGTTAAATTAGTTAGTTAATTTGTTATCGTTAGTTAAGTTATTAGTTTTTGTATTTGGTTAATTTATTGTTTAGTAATTAATTTGTTGTTAATTTAGTTGTTAAAATTAAATTTGTTTAGTTTATTAAATTTTGTTTGTTTAATTTAGTTGTTTATGATTGGTTTAATTTTGTTGTTTAGTAATGTTAATTTAGTTAGTAATTAGTTTATTCCTTTTATTTGTTTGTTAGTAATTAATGGTATGTTAATTAGGTTAGTGGTTAATTTATTAGTGTTTATTAGAAGTTTTTGTTAGTTATTAGGGTTAGTTTTTATTTCATTTCTTAATTAAAGGGTTGTTTATTTATTAATTTGTTAATTTTGTTTGTTAAATTTGTTAGTGTTTCTTAATAGGGGTTTTTTAGTTAATTGTAAGTAATTAAAAGGGCATTTTTTTCCCTTTATTTTGTTTAGTTAGTAATTAAAAGGGTTGTTTAATAGGGGTTTGTTAAATTTCAGTAATAGGGGTTTGTAAATAAATAGAAACCAAAGTTGAAAAAAATTTCAAAGCAAAGGTATACAACAAAGGGAAAAGTAAAATCGCTTAATAAAAAGATAGCTTAGGTACAAATGATAAGTGGTAATTAATTGTTAATGTAAACAATCTAGCGTGCTACATCCTTCCTTGTCCTCTGGCGCACCCAGGGCAAAAAGTTTTGCAGGGTACTTTTCTCCACATTTTTTATCTTTTTTTTCAAGTCTGTAAAAAAGACTTCTGCTGAATGATTAAACATCCTCTAAATCCATTCCCATCAACTCCCACAATTTTTTGCTTTCCGGGTTGCTACGTGCTTTGGCTTTTGGGGGCTTTTTTTTTTCATTATAATAAATTTGTTCACATAGAACACCCGTGCGGGACGGTTTGCAAGGATCCCGGATTCTTGTAACCCACTTTTATTAGATAAGAACTTTTGGCCATAGTTTTCCACGTGACGGTTTTCTTTAACCCATCGACATCGGAACATGGAATCTGCAGGCTGGCCTATTCAATTTTCCATTGTTCCCCAATGAATCCCAAAAATTGTAGTTTCTTTTTACTATTGTTCATCTACAGCCTCAATCGAAAGCCACTATTTTGGGGCAGCGCTTGGTGTCCCTAAAAATTGTGGAAAATGTGAAACCCCTAATGTCAAGCCTGCCCTGATATATGGTTGATGGGGCCCAAAGCAAAATTTGATGGGTTTTTGATTCATCTGTCATGTCCAAAATTTTTTAGCCCTGCGGTGAACCGCGTTGTTTCCTTGTGTTCCCAACATTTGTGCATCCTGGGTTCTCCTCAAGAAGCTCTTTCATGTGTGCTTTTGGGGAAAGGGTCCATTTTATGATTTTTATAGTATGCTGTAGTGCCTCTGGACTTGTTGTAATCTGGGGGATGAATGATTTTCGTCCTATCCTCCCCGTCCCCCAAGCCTTCCCTCATGTTGCAACGGAGGCAAACCCTTGATACCCGGGCTTTAGGGGATTATTACATTGGCCCCCCGACTCAATGGACTCTTTTGTTGTAGCCCCTATCTGGAAAACCCCAGTGGCACGATTTGCCAATGCCCTTCAAAATTGACTGAAACGCTCATACGTCCACATTTTTTGGAAAAAAATGGGACCCAAAGCCTTAATTTGAGGCACCAAAGAACAAATAAGGTGTACCATTATCAAAGAACGATGGGGGGAAAACACACTCCCCCGGCCCAAAGTCTCTGCAGCAAATTTCTTATGGGACTCTAACACAGATAATTTTTCTCAGATTTTATTGAAGAGTGCACAACCCCTTTTGATTGCCTCTTTAAAAAAAAACTGGATTTAAGCTCGGGTGGCAATAGGAAAAAGTGGGCAGCATTACATGACAATATGTGAGTTATGTTGGGGAGTGTAAGGGCTTTTTATCGAAACAAGACTCCCTTTGTTGGGGGGAGAAACCTTTGGGAAATTTTTAAAACTTCAACCACACCATTTTTATTTTCTTTCTTTAGGGTTATACTTGCGCGGGGAAAAGGTACTTCCCCTTCTCTAGGGGGGGGTGAAGTTCTTTTTACTTTAATGTTGCTATCCAAACGTGAATTGAGTTCTTTTTCTTGCTCTTTTTGTCTGCAAAGTTCCCCTCGCTTCAAACACATCTTCTGAACATGCATTCATCGATCGCTGTCGTACGTCAAGCTTTCCAGTACGATAAATACTTAAAGAAAATAGATTCTTCCTTTAAAAGTGTCCCCCTCATTTGCCTTTACAACCTTTTTGGTTTCCCCTCTTTGGTCTTTTTTTCCAAAAACAAACTTACATTCTCAAATATCTTATACACCTGTCCCTTTACTTAACCTGATTGGGGCATAGATTTTTATTATCCGTATTTTCAAAGTACTTATTTATCTTTTTTGCGGTACTTATGGCCTGCCCCTAGCCACCCCCTATCCTCATGTACACTTTTTGTTAGATGAAGGGAAAACAGTGCCTGTTCCCTCTATGCACTCTACACAACCAACCTTTCCCCTTTAACTGGCCCGATAATGAAAAAGACAGGATAATCATTTTTGTACAATAATAAATTTCTTCAGTTGATGTTCTTTGCGGGAAAGATCGATCATTTGACCCCACTTCCAAGTTTTATCCCCTTTTCAAAGGGGTCTAGAAATACATCCATTCAACTCCAGATTGTTAGGGCCCAAAAAAAAATGGTTTGCAAAAGATTTTTTTTTTTTGACTCAAACCCTGAAGGAAGGTTTTATTTTCATGATCTGGCCATGTGTGGCTGCTGCTCCCCCGGGAAAGGATTCTTCCATCAGTATAGAGCCCAAAAACCTACATTTCATGGGTCCCCAGCAAGTCTGGATATTTCTTATCGAATTCTTTTCCATTGCTTTGCTGGCTAGATGTTGTAACTTTCCATATCTTTCCCTTTTTCGAAACATCCAGGTCATAAGTTCCGTCATCAGGATTTGCAAAAAAAACACCTCAAACGATCAACCACAGGGGTCCTTTCCTAATGCAGGGGAAATTCTTTCAACGATAAAGTCCACTTGATATTGCTGTGGGCTTTGAATTTGTCTTGTTTTAGTCTTTGTTTGCGTCTTCTTTTGCTTCCTCCCCGAAGAAACATAGGGTATTCCCTTCCTCTTTATAATCTTTTTTCTCTTTTCCTACTAGACTGCGTTTGGACAATGTTAAGTCTTTATATGATCACCCCCATATAGGTACAATGTTTAAATGTGTGGACTTTCAACACCCCCTCGAGGGGGCTAGCTCTTTGCATGTACGTGTTAGCAGCACTCGTTCTTCTTTGGAAGAAAGGGCCCCAAATACACGCAATAAATTAATTTTAAACTAGCATCGGCAACCTATCTACCTTTAAAACGTCAAAAACTAAGAACAACCCGTATTCGCCACTCTTTGGTACAACCTTTCGACTTTTCTACAAAAGGGTTTCTGCTGCTTCTTTAAGGCTTCCATTCGGTTCTGAAGAATATTGATGGATCCGCCAACGGTTCATTTTTGCCTCTAAAAAATCGACTTCAATGGGGTAGTTTTTAACATGCTAATTTATTAAAATCGGACGTGAATTAGAGTTTGATCGACATTGGCTAAAATGGGGTTTCTTTTTAAACTGGCTAGCATCACATTCATTGAAATGGAAAGGACCCTCCCATTGTGTTACTTGCAGTTTGTCAGTGTCCGCATATAAAGGGGGGAACTAACTCCCATGTTTTTTCCAAATCAAGTAGTCCTCCACAATCCTCTGCAAACCCAAAGAGAAAGGTTGCTTCCCCATTGTCAAATACCACAAATTTTTACGTCTGCGAGACAACTTTTTGCTTCGCCTTTGTTCTCTGGATGTATCTCACGACATCAATAATTTTTTGGGCCTCCACTACAAAGATGGGTCCTTTAAACTTGATAAGTGTACATTCAAAGACCTCTCCTATTTACTGTAGTTAGAAAAAAATTTTTATGTCACTCTAAAAACAAAACGAAAAAAATCCCTATAACTAAGTTCTATCCTCCAACAATTAAATAGATATGAAAACCCACCTCTTACAGAATTTTTCAAAAAAAAAAATTTAAAAAAATTATTTAAAAACTTTTTTTTAAAATTTAAGAATTAATTAAGGAGATGAATCTTGATTACAAACCCAATATAAAACAAAAAAAACAAACCCTAAATTTAAAAAACCCTAAAATACATGAAATATAAAAAACCCTAATTTAAATTAAATTTCTAAAAAAATTTTAACTAACTTAAAATACTGAAAAATTTTAACCCAAAAATAAAAAATCAATTACTAACAAAAAAATTGAAAAAAACCTAAGCAAGAAATAAAATAACCCTATTTTAAAAAAACCCCAAGTATAGAAATAAAACTAACCCCCAATTAACAAAAATTTTAACTACTAAAATTTAATTTATAAACCCCAAGTATTTATTACTAGATCTATCACAAGAACTAAAAGTATTTATTTTCTATAATCCAGTAAAATACAATTTACTTTTAATTTACTAAAATAGCCAAAAAATCTCCTTTTTCTTGCCCTAGCTATAACCTAACCCCAATTTAGAGCACCTCCCAAAACAAAAATTGAAACCCAAAAAAATCACTAAAAAAATACGGCAACGACACTAACTAACATTTTGGGAAATTTCTCACCAAAGAAATGAAGTTCAAAAAATCCCCCCCCCAGAAGGTCCTTTGTGTCCCCTGTGCACACAGACGGGGGGTAACTGTTTTTTCTGGGAGGAAAAAGGGAATTTATGCAGTATTAAAACAACGGGTTTGGGAAAAGGGGAACCCTGGTAAATACCTCTATTTTACCAGGCGGTTTTTTATGTCACCGCCTGTGTAAATGGTATTTACACAGGGGGTTGTCTTTTTAAACCGCTGTGTACAGGTATTTACACAGGGGGGTAGAGATAGGAGAGCCCCCGTGTAATGGGTTTTACACAGGCGGTTCTCTTGCTGGGCCCACCCTATTTTTTTTATGGCGTCTGAAATTGTGAAACCCCCTCTGGAAAAAAAAAAGACGTGGCCGCAAAAATGATTTTTCTACTAGTGTCTACTCGTTGGAATTGGGTGTGGGAAAAACGGAAATGTGAAGGGGATGGGGTGTTGGGGAATTGGAAAACCCTGAAAAAACCCATGTTTTGGGAAGGCCCTTTTTCAATGGCATGCGCATTTTACTACAACCTTGGGGACGAATCGAGAAAAAGTTCAGTGGATGTACTCAAGCGAAAACTGCGGTTAAAACCCCTGGCCAGAACAGTGGCCATTTCCTCGGGGGCTTTTTTCTATTTGGGGAAACCAGGGGGCCCCTTTATTTATCAGTGAATTTGGTTTAAAGGGAGTGATTTCCGCTCGGGCGTCTTGGGTTTGGAGGAGTACGATTAAGGGTAAAAACGAAAGGGAAAAATTCGAACTGAACCCCACCGTTTCCTATAAACCCGATCGAAACCGTTTTTCTTTTTCACCCTTTTCCCTGTCGCTTCCGTTTTCTATTTCAAAGTCCCGAATCCCCAATGGAAGCCGTTTTTCGACCAAGTTTGACCGTTTTCTCTTTTACTTTTAATGTGGAAATATTCCAAATTCGAATATGATTTAAACCGAATTTGGTTGTCAATCATTAACTAAGCAAAGGTAAATGTGAAACACTGATATCCATGACATTTTAAATTTTTCTCTTCTTTATTTATTTCTCGTTGCAAAAGAAACAAAATTGAATAAATCTGCTCTCTTTTTACTCAAAATTTGCCACAATGACATTGTTAATTGTTATGAATGGGTAGGTCAGTATTTCAAAATTGGACCTTTTCGATTGTTGGTTCGATAGAAATTTCGCTCGAATTGATTTCGTTTTCAAAAATTCACAATATTTCAAAAGTTCGCGTTCGTTTTTCGTGTTCGACTTACCGTTTTCACTTTCGTTTTTCGTATTCAAAATGTAGAAGTAGAAAATGGTTGAGGAGTTTTTCGACCGAGTTCGACCGTTTTCATCCCTAACTACGATACAAAAGAATGGGTTTTTGAAGCATAGCCTGAGCCTTTGGCAACTGTTTGAAGAAATCGACCCTTTAGACAATTTTAACTATTATATTGTTGGCCTTCATACAGATTGCAATCTGATTTATTTTGTTCATTGCGAGGACCGGAAACTGATATCAAAACCCCATGGATAGCAGGGGAAGTGTTGTTCTGTGCACTCTACTCCGGGGCACGGTTCTTCTTATTTTAAACCCGTATGTTTCCCTCCCTCCGGTCGTTATGAAGCAATGAAATTGTTAGCTTGTGGGTACTCTTTGGATCTTCAGCAAGAGTTAAATCTCCTAACTAAGTATAAAGCAGCTGGCAGCTTGGAAGACCTTCTAGAATTGGGTCATGTTTTTATTTTTGTTTGCACGGATTGGATGTCTTCCTTATGATTCTTTGTTGTCCAACTGCAATTTGTAAGCAACTGATGCTTGCTGTAAGCCAGCTTTATGTATGCTACTATTTGTTTTAAATGAATTCAGTTAGCCACTTGCATGATGTGCATCTCTCCTCTCTCTTAGATAATTCGTGCATCTTTAAGTGTTCTGTGTTTCCCAAATGTTACCTTTCAAGTTTATTATATATATTTTTTAAACTAAACCACTTTATTACTATTCTGACAGATCATCAGAAGCGATTACACCAATTCATCAGGTAGGGCGCTTGAAATTAACGCCTCACGCACGATACCATTATAACCTAGACATGCAACGCATGGGCAGCCTTGGGTTTCCAGCTCTTCCCCCAAGGTTTCAAATAAAATTGCTAAAATTTAAGCTAACAAAGACTTTAACTCCTCGATTAGCCCCCCTTCAGGCGGACATCCAAAACTTGGGATTTTCAAGGCTTTCTGGACGTTGACAGCATCTGTTTCAAAAATAGATTACCAATACCCAAGTTGCTTGCAATCTGAATTTTCCCTTTCATACAAGCTATCAAATTTAGCATGAAAGCACCTTTAACGCTAACTGGATCTCCCACGCTTGAAGTCACCACATCACCATCATGGTTCGATCAACAGTCCCCTCTACCATTTTGTTTTACTGATAAAAGAAGATAAAAGTTAAGCTTCAGATAACCTTAGGTGGTTTCTGCCCGCGCACCTTTCGCTGCTGCTTTGCTTGTTTTTTGAGGACTAAGCCTTGGGATACCTCATTTGCGTAAATTCTGATTGCTATTGCTAACTCCCCTGCATTCCTTCCCTCTTATTTTCTTCTGACGCATTCGATTCGTCCAAAAGAACCATAGAGTGATTACCAATGAGCACCGCTTTTTGATCTGTTTCAGCCAAGATTTGTGAGGTCACGTCCTTGGCCGTCTGCAAGTTTCCCAATTGTTGTCCCCTTTATCTCCAATGCTAGCAGGTTCCATACTTGTTTAGCCAACTTACACTTGAAGAAGAGATGACCCCCATCTTCCTATCTCTCACGCAACCGGGCATTTGTATCAATATCCATCCCCACGACGTGCAAGACTAAAAAGGGAAAGAGGGTGACTCTCATGTGTCAATCTCCCAGTTTAGCCTCCATAGCTTCTCCCAGTTTAGGTCCAGCTGTTTGCTTCCCCTTGTGCAGCTCGACAGTTCCGGCTTCTTACAAATTCGTCTTGGGAGACCTTATATGCACTTCGAACACTAAACTTCCCTTGCTTTTTCAAAATGCCAAGCTTACATTGTCTCGGCCTCAAAGATTGGGTTTCCCCAGGATAATTTGCTGATCTTCTTCCCAGAACATCTCTCTGACATCTACACGTCCTAATCCCTGTAGTGGGTCAATTAGCTCTAACATCAGTGACCAAATTTGAACCGCGAGGGGTGATTGGCCTCCTAGAAGCATCCCTTGGTAGCCATGGGTCATTCCAAATTTTCAGACCACTTCCCAAAACCCCACTCTCCACACCATGCCTTGCTTAAAACATCAATTCCTTTCAAAATGCTTCCCCACGTATGGAATTCCCGCTTTCGGCTTTGCACCCAAGCACGCCCCATGTCTGAAATTTTTAGCAGAGGCCCGGGGCCCCAAGAGAAAATTCTGGTTTCTCCCAAAGCCTCCATGCTGTTTGGCAAACATACCCAAAATTGAAGGAATGAATATTGGGAAAACCCAAGCCCCCCTCCTTTTTTCGAACAAACCCGGGGTTGTCCTTGTTTTAGCCAATGGATCTTGTGTTTTCCCCTGTGATTCCCCAATATCGCAGATCTTGAATCATTTGGGCCCCAAAAGGGTTTTTGGTTTAAAAGTAAAAAACACCCCAATAGCTTTATGTAGGGATTGTTTGGCAACCGCTTTTATAAGGACCCCTTCCCCTCCCCATGCCCGAAATTTTTCCCCTTTCCCCCCCTGGCCCGTTCCCAAATTTTCTTTAATATAGGAAAAGGGGTTATTATTTTTTGTTTACAAACCCTTGCACTGGTGGGCCCCAAAAACCTCCCCTTCGGGTTTTCTTTGGTGATTTGCAGCGGGAAGCCACCCCCCCCTTTCTTGCGTACTTGTACCCCGCTAAATCCCCTGCTGCCCTTTGCCTTGTTTATATCTGCCCAGAGAAAGCTTCTTTAGGGGATCAAGGGTGTCTTGCAGTCCCTTAGCGCCCCCCTTTTAGTTTGCACCGGAAAAAAATTAAAACCGGAATTAAAATTAATTTTTTTTTTAAATCCCCAAAAAAATATTAAAGGCCCCAAAAGGGCCCACGGCCCCAAGGGGCCACCCCCCCTGATTTTTGGAAAAAAATTTTTTATTATGTCCCCGGCCCCAAAGGTTTTTTTCCAACCCCTCCCCAAAACCCAAACCTTTTTTTTGGGGCCAAAACCCCTTTTAAAAGGGCCCCCTCCCCCCCCTTAAATTTAAACCATTTGACAGACTTTTTGGTCGTAGACCCCTTTCCCTTTCCCCGGGGGGTCTGGGATTTTGGGGATCAAAGCAAGGGTCGTTTCTTTTCCACCCCCCCGGAATTTGCCCCCCATTAAACCCACTGCAGCACTCCCGTGTAAACTTTCACCCACCAGATAAAAAAAATTTTTTATAAAAGATTGATGGAATCCTTCTGGCCTGGACCCTTCGGGGTCCCCCATGGGTCAAAGGGCTTGCTTGATTCCCCTTCGGGTAAATTTTCTGCTCCCAGATCGCTGTTCATGGAGCCGTAACACAAGGGGGGACAACACTAAGGATTTGGTGTTTTTTCCCTCGTGCCCCCCCCTGCCCCGAAAAAATTTACAAAAAGATTAGTAATAAAATCCCTCTTTCCCTTTTCATCCTCCACCCATTCACCGTTCTCCCTCATTAACCCCCCTATCCCATTCCTTCTCTTCCCTCTAGCATGCATGATGGAAGTTAAACTTGTATTTTTTATCTCCCAAATGCAGCCAATTTTAAAATGAGCCCGTTGTCGCCAATTTCACATCTATCTGATCCCCCAGCGATCCCCTTTGAAACTCCAACCGCCCCCCTTGCAACAGGTTGGGCACTAAAGGGTTTTTTCTCCCAAAAATCCAACCTTCTTTTCCTCCTTCAACCTTTTTTCTAGATTTGCCCAGGCTATTAAGCTCCATTCCTTAGGGCCCCTGGCCCAAAACTTTTAGTTTTGAGCTAATATTTTCATCACTATCCCCCTTCCCACGCCTCCCGTACCCCCGCCTACACTCCTCTTCTTTTTAACCAACAGCCTTTAAATTTAAAAACCCGTTTCCACCCCCCCCTGTTCTACCCCCCCATTGCTTCTCAGTAAGAATAATCACCGGGGGTATGATCAGTTTGAACATATCCCCCTTTTTTTACAGTACCAGGGGGAAATTTATGTCTCCACCTCCATTGCTACACCCTGTCGCCTTTCCCCGGGGGTGCGTACTTTCCCCCTTTTTTTTTTTTTGTTTTTTCCCGGTGAAAAAAATCACCACCCAAAAACCCCGATCTGTAGTTTGGAACTTTTTAACGCCCCTTTTGAAAAAGGGCCAAACAGGGTGCGAACGCGGAATGCCTCCCTCCTTTTCATGGTGAAACAAATCTCATTTGGGAAAACACCTGCACATAGCCGGGGAAATTTCCCCTTGGCTGTTGCAGCCTGAGTTTCCCTTTATTACTTCCCAAATCTTTTTACTTTTTAAAACAGTGCGAGCCTCGCCCCTATATCCCCGTAAATCTCCACCATCCACCCCCAGTCTCCAGGACCTCCATGTCGATATGGTATTTGACTTACTCCGGCATACCAAATCAACTCCTCTCCGCCATAACACCGAAATTTCCCCCCCTCCCCTTTCCCTTCACAGTCCACCACCTCCATGAACGCCTTCCCCAACTGCACACGAATTAGCTCCATCCTCCTCTCATCCATTTTGTTTCAGACAAAAAAGAGAATATCGGCCCCTTTGACTTCTGACACTTCAAAAGCCATGGACTGTCGGGGCATTCCCAACCCCCAACATTTCCCAAGCAATAAGCTTCATTGGTTCCCGCAGGACCGGTTCGCGGTCCCGCCAAGTCTGAATGAAAAGTAAAAGATTCTTTAGCAAATCTCCCCCCCCTTTCGCTCGTCCCTCCACATCAACATCAATCCTCACTTTCCTCCTCCTTGTTTCTCTTCTTTTCACTACTGCTGCCCCCCCCTCATTTTTCATCTCCCCTCCAGAAACCCCTCTTCACCCTCTTAAAAGGGTTTTTCCCAGCTTGCCATCCTTCCCTTTTTTTCCTTCACCCGCATCTACACGATCAACTAGGTCACCTTTTTCCTGCATGGCATTGTTCCACGCCCACATCCCCCAAGGCACCCTCCATCACCTTTTGCCCCTATTCTTTTCTTGCCTACCATCCCCTCCGACCCGGATTAGGAAATAAAACTTTTTTTGCACTTCCTTCAACCCCACATGATGGTTTACTTTCAAAGGGTTGGTTACTTCTGCTCATTCACCTTTCCCATATCTTTTGCTCCCTTAGAACCACCCTCCTTTCTCCAACCCCCATATTTTCACTACCTCTTTTTTCACCTTTTGCCCCCCATGCCTGCCCTCCTGTCCCTCCCCCCCTAACCCCTCCGGGAGCGTGGGCGGACTCTTTGCCTTCATCCAAGGCCCCTTCACCCCCTCTCCTTTTTTGGGAATAAATCTCAAAGCCTTGTTAAACGCTGCAAAAACCCCTTTCCCACTTTCTGCACCTCAAAACAGCGTCTGTGTGGCCAAATAGCCCACACGAATAGCAGAATGGAATTTACTCATAGTTGGGGCACCTTTTTATCCTCCTTCCTACCCCCCCCAAGTCCAGCGTCAACCTTCACGAGGTTCCTGTATCAAATTTTTACCTTAATCTTAGGAATTGGCCAAAAAGCCATCCCTCGTCATCAACATCCCCTCCAGCACCTCTCCAATTAAACACCCATCAATTCCCCCGGGCCCCCTGATTCTATTCCATGGATCTTCATTTTAAAACACCCAGTGGGATCCCAAAAAAAACACTACTTTTCCCAAAGGTCTTCTTTTTTTTCCCTCTAATCTGCCAGAAAACCCTGGGCTTTTCCAAACATCAAGGTCCCTCCTCCAAAGCCCGCCTTTTTCCGATGCCTGAGGAAAGGGGGAAAAGGAAGCGTTCCACCCAAATCCCCCACTAAATTCCCCTTCAGGGGGCACCATACCCGTCCAGGGAAAGCCTAGGGTTCTGCCCGGACCGGTTTCTCCGAAAGCACCTTGCCCACCCCCTGTGGCTCCATCTTCCCCTTGATCGCCTTACCTGCCCCCCAATCTTCAGCCCCTTTCGTTCGGACGCAGTTAACTTCATCTTCTCCATCATCCCCGACACTCCTCCAAACTTTGATCCATGGCGCCGACACCACGGCAGTTGGGTTCGTGAACCCTACCGACCCAAGCTCTCGTCAACATAGTCTAGCAGATCGAGGCTGGGCCCCAAGGGGGAGGTTTATGGTGGACACGATCAGGGAATTGGGATGTGGGACTCCGATCAACGGTGGAATTAGATCAAACAGAGGGAAGAGGAGGGGACCCTAACCCCCCGAAACCTACTCGAGTCCCCTTTAGGAGGCCCCGAGGAACCAAAAAAACGGGGGGTTTTAGTCAGATAGATAGTTGACACAATTTTTATATTTCGTGTGCTGGGTCTTTTTTTTTCGTTTTGTACAACTACAGGTGATTGATTAATTAACTGATTATCAACTGAAACTTCAATTTTTTTATAGATGTTTATTGTGTCTATTTGTAGGGAAATTATAAATCCATCCCCAGTATATTGCAACGTTATCTTGACTTGATCTTGTGATGAACTTTCTAAATCTTCACATGATTGACGCCTTAAATAACCATGGCTCGACACGTGAGGGACTTGGGTCTATTTGGGCTCTCCCAGAATTCATCTTCATTGACCTGAGTTTCCCCGTCTAGTTTTTTCATCAAGAACATTTACATGCAGCAAGGAACATTGTCCCAGTGCACTTTAAATTTCTTGGATTGGTATTACAGGGCACGGTTTGCCTTTTGGTCAAGGTTTGAGCAAAAAAAAAAGAGGGAAATTACTAGAAAAGGTCCTAGCTTGAGATGTAGAGAATGGGGAAGGGGATATTTTGGCTTTGTGAATTTTGTAGACCTGATGTTGCACCTCTCTATATATTGTTGCTCTTGAAACTCTATTAAGAGAGGTTTTAGAGTCCAGTCTTGTAGTCCCAATGGAGAGTGATTTGACGTATGTTAACAAGAAGTTTATTTTCAAATATGTAATTGGCTGCTGTAATGTTCAGAGATAATGGTTTTTGGTTGCCAAAGTAATAGCCGTGGTTCTTCCATGAGTACTGATTGAACAGCAGAGACTGCTTGTTCTGCACCCGTGTTTAGAATGAAAACACCCAATAATCCCGCAGGGCCTGAAGGGGTGTCGAGGTCATCAGGCCTGAGGGATGCATCTGAGTAACATTTTGCTCCTGGTTTGAGAATCAAGGATTGCAGTTTTGATTCCCCAGATGATCTTCTGTACGTTTATGCGATGGTGATTGCTTTTTCTTTACCTGCAAGAAAAAGAATGGGTTTCCTAATGTACATCAGCGTTACTGCGTGTCGACTGTCATTGATTTATTTTCTTTTTTTTTTAAGGAAAGGAGGATCTCTGCCTTTGTATTACCAAAACAAAAACGTTTAAACAATACTTGCGTATCAGCGCGCCTGCCAGATCATCATGGCCTTAAACCATTGTCTAAGAATCCTGACTAATGACATTTAGCGTGGGCCTTAAACCATTGTCTGATAATCCAAACTAATGATATTTAGTGGCGATCAGGCCGAGCAAATAAAATTGGAGCAGCCGATGGCTCTGACCCTGATGATAACTTGTCTCGTTTTGTTGGAGGTGGCAGTGTCTTTTAGCTAGGGGAAAAAAAGGAGCGGGCCCTGAACAACAAAGCAATCATGTTGGTGGTTGCGCACGCAAGCACGGCTCCCCCCTCTGTCGCCGTCGTCCTTGGTGTGGGGGCTACATCCTGGTGATACGCTATAGCCACGTACTAGCTATCTCCCTTTCCCCCCGTTGGACGCTTTTCGCAAAAACTGCATGCACGCATGATCGGATATCGTCTTTATACACACACGACGATACGCTGCAAGAACGTGGGGATGATAGCTACAGGCTACTGAGCAGAGAAGCACATAACTGTAGTACTGTAGCTCATTTGTTTGGTTTGTGGGCTTGGAAGATTTTTCATCGGGCCGTGGCAGGCAATTCGATCTCCGTCCCCCCGTCCGCCGGCTCCGATGAAGATGAAAGGAAGGGTCACCGTCTCGTGACCTGTGCGGCGTACTGAGAAACTCCTTTACTCTGCACCCGAGGGATTTTTAATCCTTTTTTATTCAAATTTTAATAATTTAAATTTCTCTTTTTTTTTTTGCAAATATGACTCTTTTGGTGGCGTGTGACGCTAGCGCGATCAAATAACATTGTCACACCACATGTATTAGCGCGACAACATCTACCACGTTGGATAATGTTTTTGACATAGTTTGGCGTGATAAGACCGAACTTTAAAAAATATATGAAAATTATTTTAAATATGTTTTTTAAATGAAAATTATAGGTCCTGACGAGTCTACAACTTTATAGCTTTGAGTTTTTTATTTGAGGATGTATAAAAAATAAAAAATAAAATTTCAATAACATTATAATCATATACTAGTGCTCGTCGCATTAGAAAGATCTTATCTTATATTATGTCAAATAAAAAATACTTTTTGCATGAAAGTTGTAGCTCTCAATGAGATCTGCAACTTTATAGTTTTAAGTATTTACATTTAGACTCATTTAAGACGCCCAAAAAATAGTTATAAAATTTGAATAAATAATAATTGCGGACTAGCGCTTTTTGTTTTAGAAAAAAATACCCATTTTTGTATCATGCCAAATGGACGTAATTTTTACGAAAGTTATAGCTCTCATTGAGATCTAATCTTTCAATTTTAAAAATGTATTTTTTGCGACCTCAAATAAGAACATATGGCTTTTATAAAAGATAAACTTTGATATGTGATTTTATGCCCCTAAAAATTTTGTATTATATTTTTTTGGTATCTTAAAATATTCTCAAATGAAAGACCTCAACACTAAAAAGTTGTTGATCTAAATTTTTGCTATAAGTTTATATAAAATATCTTCATTTGACACCATATATAATAAAATATCATTTTAGTAAAGCGACTAGACTTGTGGGATGAATAAAATGCTGCTAAAACTTTATATTAATTTTTTTGAGTTCTTAAATATAAAAACTCAAAATTATAAAGTTGTAGATCTAATTGAAATTACAACTTTGATATTAAAAATCATCTTCATTTGACACTATATAAAAAGATATTGTTTTTCTAATGCGACTAGTAGTACGCGATTATTGAAACTTGAAATTTAATATGTTTTTTTAACATCTTACATCTCAAATTAAAAAAACTTAACTAGAAAATCGAAAGCCATCATTAAGATTTTCATTTTCATATAAAGTTCATTTCATCGATGTCCTAAAAAAAAGTTATGATTTCTCTAAGTTTTTGTTTATCACGGTATTTTCGATGGGCGTTTTTAAACAAGATTTTTCACCCAACAGGAGTGACGCTAAAAGTTTTTTCACATCAAAAAACGTCTTCCAACGTGACAAATGTTGTCGTTATTTGGTCGCGCCCAGAAGGGATAGTTTTGTAAAATTATTTTTGAGGAGATTATTATTAAAATACTAAATAAAATGGATAAAAATAAAAAATCTGGCAGGGGCACGGCATGTGCGGATATATATGGGCTACGTATACGTATACACTCTACTCACTCGGTTCTTCATTCATTTTCGCCATCCTCTTGTGTCGTAGGCGAAACATTTAAAAAAAGCCTTCAGATTAAGGCAGAGGGGGACGCCACGACGCGCACTTTTAATTGCCTTGTGATGAAGCTATATGGATTTGCTCCTCTATAGTTATCATTATCCACAGAGACAAGTGGGTAAGGGCGGCCTCAGATTGTTAACGTACGTACTACTTTGATGGAAACAATCCGTCTGACAAAATACCTGTCTTCTGATTGACTATAAAATTTGGGCCCAATTTTCAGAATTCCAAAAACAATCAGGATGATGTATCATTTTTTTTATAAATTTTTTAATTCAATGCACGACAAAAAAAACGCTTAAAATTTATAAGAATAATTATTGTGTAAACCATAGCGGCTGGGGGGGTACGTATACTATTGACATTAAAAAAAGAGAGAATAAATTTTAAGGGTATAAAAACCAAACAATCCTAGTTTTTTTTTTTACAACTCGCTATCTTTTTTTCACAACCCAAAAGTGAAAATTGGTTTCCCCTGGTTGTTCCCATTTTGCTCGTCCCTTTCCCACTAAGGCCGCGTTTGGGGTTCCTGAGTTCTTTCATGAAGCTCAACGATTTTTTTCTCGATTGTAGGGTCAATTGGGTTGGGCCATGGGGTTTCTGGGTTTTTCAAATTTTGGGTTTGGGATTTTGGGCCCCAAATTTTGCGCTGCACCCGATTTATACTGTTTGGGTAAAAAAAAACTGCCTAGGTCAGCTCAAAGGTTTCATAAAATTTTCTTTGAAAAAATTACTAATGTGACACTATATCGTAAAAAAGGTGATAAAAGTTTTATGAGATAGAGAGAGTTTCATAAAGATAAAATTTTATCCTGTTTCCAAAATATTTTTACGTTAAAAACAAAAAAGAGAAACTTTACGGAGAATGGCCCTAATCCTCCCATAGCATTAGCAATTCTAAGTTGAAAAAATTTTTAAAAATAAAAAATTTTAAAAAATCCCAAGAAGCAATTTTTTAGATATATTATGGATTTTTTTCATATTTTCTTTGTGTGTGATAGACCTAATAGATTTTTTATAAAATTTGGTTAAATTTAAAAAATTGAGTTAAGTAAATCCCTTTTATATTTCAAAATGGGGGAAAATATATTTATTGAAAAATCGCTCACGGAGGCGAGCCGTTTTTTGCTCTCTGCAAACCAAACACACGATTGAAAGCTCCCTTTATCACGGGCCAGGGAGCACTTTTTGGGTCCGCTTGCGCTTGGGGTGGAGCGGCCAAATGGGTACAACGCGGCGTGCCCCGTGGGACGTGGGGCCCCCACGGCCGTACTCATCTCGCATCTCTTCGTCCCCGCGGCCACGCCCTCCTTGGGCCCCTTTGCCTCCGAGGGCGTAGTAGGTCCCTCTTTTGGGCCCTTTCCCCCCTTCCGTCGTGCCGTGCCCTGCCGTGCCTTGAGCAGCTCAAATCAACTCGTGTTCCTCACCTCTCCTCCACCTCACGCCGTCACCCCAGTCGGCGTCCCCCCATCCATCGTCCTGTCGGAGCCCAGCGCCCCACCCACGCCATGGACTGAGAGCCGACTCCTCAAAGGCTTGGAAACCCAAAAAAATTGCGGGGTACGTGTCCAAATCGAAAACGAGCGAGTTTTCGTGCTCCCCCCCTTTTCCCTCCGCCCTTACTTAAAGCTAAACCTCCGGATAAATCCGCCGCGCAGCGCAGAGGCCTCACCGCCCATCCCCCCCGCCCCCTCACCACTCACCGCCCCGCCGGGGCCGTGCGCCTCTCCACTCCAAACAAAACCCCCCCCCATTCCCCCGCCCATGAGGTGCCAGCCGCGGTACGGGGACCTCCTGCTTTCTCTCCGGCCGGGCCGCATGGCCCCATCCTTGCATCGCCGGTTTCTACCTTTTTGTTTCCTGTTCTTTTTCTTTTGGGGGATGGGGTTTGCCGGTGTCGAGGCCTCCTGTGCGGGGGATTTGGGTTCGGATTAATCTGCGGCTCCAACGGTGAGGTCCAACGATCGGTCGGTGGGCTACTGGGCTTTGGAAGCGGTGGGCTTTGGGGGGCCGTCGGCACCCGGGGCCGTACACGTGCATTTGCTCCAAAAGGGCAGGGAAAGGGAGGGAGGGGGCCCCCGCCTGTACTGAGTACAGTTAGCTAGGGTGTGAACAACCGGACGAACTAGTGTGGGCGCTGAGATTGCGGCAGGCAGCCCGTGAGGAGGTGGTGAGACTACCGACGGAACTGCGATGCGTTCCGTGACTTGGCTTGCCTTGCCTACGTGCTTCGCTTCTGGCCCGCTACTGCTAGAGTTTATTTTTGCGCGGTCCAAGCCGTGCAAGGACCATTTTCTAGTTAGGACAAGAGAAAAGGAAGCGGACATGTGCAATCATCTTATTTTCTTTTACTAGTAGTAAAAAAGTCATATGCTTAACACTACTACCGTCTCTTTGTCCGGTAGTAACCTTGATTTGTAACCTTTCGTTGCTATGGAGTTTGGGCTGATTCAAAAGTTGGCCCATACTGGGAATCGTTAGGATGATTCATGCTTTGTGACAGCTACTTGGTTGGATTATACTAGCTTCCTCTTTCGTTTCTTTGCTCGCCAGCACCTGGCGACTAAAGCAGTAAAATGAGCCAACAAAATTGATTAGTTTGTTGTCTAGCTCGTAGCACCTAGGTTGCCATGCCATCTTTGAATTTTATTCCCCGAAAATTTTGATATAATGATTTTGAAAATTTGTAACGACCCGCTATGTAAACTCACTTCATTTCCAGGAGTTGTGGATTTTGTCCGTGATCGTGGCGCCTTAATTGGGGCCCCCGATATGAGTTCTGGGTGCTACTGAGGTGTGTAATCTGACCCTTTTGTTTTTGCAAACCGTGCGGTTTTTGAAAACCTTGTTCTCTAAAGTGAAGGGTTAATTACTTTGATTACTTTTCCACTCACGGGGCAATGAACCTTGCTGGGCAATGGAGTTTTTTTGGGGTTCTTGCTGAACTTGAAATATGTGGGAGAGGGGCACCTTTAACCCCTTCCCATTGGCTCCCCTTTCTGTTGGGGGGGGCAAGAACAAGCCAGAAAACGGGATTATTGTGCACCAAGCACAAAAGGATCCACATGACGCTCAGTAGAGGATGCAGGTCCCAGATTTCAAAAGACCTGTCAAATGGGGGTCTTTTATAGGCATCAAACACCAAAGGTCATGTTTCTCATTAAGCTAAAACTCTATTGGACATTTGCTCCTTGTCTGTACCATAGAGGGTTTTAAAATTGCTTGTGGTGTCTTCACTTGGGCATTGCAGATGATTCTCCAGTAGGCTTTCACTTTTTTTTCCCCCCCAAAAGGCCCAAAAGAGAATTGCCACTTTAGTAAGGTATAAACATAAGCTTGTACCTTCATCATTTCGTGATCTGTTTGTCTTTCCCTGTAGAATATTAAATGTTGACTATCGTTCTCAGACCTTGAAGAAAGGGTGTCCTTGTTTGATTATGAGCTAATTGTTGGAGATGATGGGAAAAGTCGCTAGTTTTTGGGAAGTTTGCTGGTAGGCGGGGGCTGATAGTTTTCTTTGGTCTGGACGCGAAATCAATGCCCAACTTAAAAAATCCTCGTGCGTATTGAAAAATGTTTTTGATTTTGTTATTTGGGGATTTTCCATCGGGTTTATCATAGGAACTGGGGTTATTTTTTTGCTCACTCAATTTTCAGGTATTTGGCCTTGGGTATTCGACTCCTTTCTCTCTCTGGGAAATCTCAATGACCTTCGCTCGCTGCGGCCAAGGCTGCGTCATTGTTGCGAAAGTAGCAACATTCGGACTTCCATCCGGAATTTGCCCCAATAGTGTTTTTTTCACTGGAGTTGGAAAGGGAAAAACTGTGCTGTAACTTTTTCCCATTTGTTGATTTTTTTAATAGGAAACCCCTTTATGGGTAGGGGTACTGTTCAACCATGTTTTTTTGGCCTATGCTTTTTTTTTCATTTAGAGGCCTTGCATTTTGGGGAGTTGAGCCCTTTACCTTTGGGTCTTTTCATAAATTTAAATATTTGGGGCATAAAATATCTATACTGCGGCCATTTGGGTTACGATCACTCTGGTTCCATCTCTATTTTTGGGCCTTTGCACAAATACATGTCATTTACAGAATTTGCTGCTGTATATGCCTGCTTTAGTGCAACACTCAAAAAAAATATTTTATTTCTTTCTTTTTACCCAAAGGGCCTCTAGTTAGTTGGTTTAGAGGAACCCAGGGGGGCCCCTTTCCTAGATCCTGGTTTGACTCCTTTTGGGCGTTTTCGGCTGGGGTTAAAAAAATCCCCTTGTCTGCCCAGGGCCAAAGAAAGGGTTTCAAAGGGGCCCGGCCCCGGTCTTGGTAGTCCAATGGGCTAGGTGCCGCTATTTGGGTGGGGCAGGGGTTTCGGGGTTTTCTCGCCTCGTGAGAAGGTCTTCTTCTTAATGCAATCCGGGGGGGCGGGTCTAACCCCCGCAGGTGGGTTTTTTTTTTTTTTTTTACTCTTTCTTTTTAAAGGCCCAAATGACCTTCCTTATTGATTTTTCCTTAAATTATTGGGTTAAATTGTATGGAAAATAATATCTTAAGCCTGTGGTTTGGGGAGGAATTGTGCTACGGGAGCAGAAAATTATTAGTATACATCTTTCAAAAAGGAAAATGGAAAAACTAACCTTGGGGTACATGTCTAAATTTTTTGATCTTGTGGGGTTTTGATCTAAAAACTTACCCCGAAAATTTTAATTTTTAACCGACGTCTCTCAGGGGCGCAGGAGTATTCAATTATTGCCCCCATCCCTTTGTTGGGGCGATAAATTTCCCAAAAAATTTCTCGGTATTATGCTTTTACCATTCTTTTGCCATGCATCATAAGTTCAACTAAACTTTAATTAACTTTTCTTAGTAATTCTTTTCCCTAACTGAAAATGTCAAATTTCTATCATCTATCTGTACCAGCGTTTACTATTGTTATTGTTTTAAATTTGTAGCTGCTTTTTAAACATATCTTTTTATCTCTTAACTCTGTTTTTATGTACAGGCCAGGAATTTGTCCAGCCATCTCAGTCAACCGGGAGAGTTTTTCAACAAAATTGTGTTGTGCCTTGGGGACATGGTTTCTCACAAGGACCCCACTGCTTTTGAAAAATAATGCACGTCTCTTAAAAGTGGATTAGTAGTTTTACTTGGGTCATTTTAAACAACTTTTGTTTATTCCAGAGATGTATTCACCACAAACCCAGATTTTAAGTCTATGCCTGATACAATCTTCTCACTATCTGGTTTTGCATCGGGGGCCTTTGTGCCTATCTGGGTTTTTTTTTTTTTTTTGGCCATGCCCCTAATTTTAGTTTATTTTTTATGTAATATCTTAAAAATATTTTAAATAAATCGTCCCATTTTCAGCTTATTTTTCTAATTAGAAAATTACCTCTGACTTTTCAAGGCCTCAGTCCCCTCACTCAAAAATTTTAAAATTTGTTAATCTGCGGGGATTTTTTTTTGTCATCCAAACACTACGCCCCCAGTTTTTCTGAAAGGATTGCCCCAAAAAATCTGTCTTTGGTAGGGTTTGGCTGGTGTTTTTATCAGAAATGTTCCGTTGACTCTTTGAACCAACTAAAAATGTTTTTTTTCAAACTTAAAACATTTTGAGCCCAGTTATAGGGTATTACCTTTTTTTGAGCGGGCAACAATTTTTTTCTTTTTCCGTTAATTTTAATACCTTAAAAAGTACGTATTCCCAACTATTTTTTTTTGTATAGCATGTACATTCTAGGTAAAAACGGGGCTTTGTGGAAATATTTATATAAGAGGGTGGGATTTGTAAATATCTGCATTATTCTAATAAATTTTGGACACCCAAATTTTTTCCTTTACTCTTAATTGTGTCGTCTGGTTTCTGCAGTAAACTGATGATTGGGGAGGGGGTTTTCCCACCATTATGAGTATGGTTCAGTTCGGCAATGATGGGACGGTTCTCCTTTGGTTGGCGTTTGTGAATAACTTGTGATTTGGAGGTTCCATTAAATTTTTGTCAACAAGGACATCATAGAGGGGCCCTTTTCTTCCGGTAAGCTTCCCTCCAGTTTTTGTTTTTTAAATTTAAAATTATAAAAAGGTTAATAACCCATGAGTAGCATCACAATTCCTATAGTGTGTTGGTTTTACTTACATCCTTAATTCTACGGGGGTAAAAACTTTCTTACAATCTTTGTCCTTGCCTAGTATTTAGTTCAGTAAACTTTCCTTGTATTTACAGCACCCCCAGATTTGTGTCTGCTTCCTCAATCATCACAGTTACTTTTTAACGTTTTTTCAAAAATTTTTAATTCGACAAATACGGGATACACAACCTGGGTTGCCCTTCTAATGTTATACCATGAGAATGGAAAAGGTGCCGGAATGATCTGCTTGGCGTAGACATTCTCCCTACAAGTTTTCTAAGAGTAACAGATTTCTTACACAACAAAGATGCTATTTGTTGGGCATGAGCCTTTGCATTGATTCTTACGGCTTTTTTCGAGCTTGATTTACTGTGTCCCATTGTTTTTGAACCAGTAGGCCTCCCAACATTTTGGGAAACATTTTTTAAAATTTTGTTGCAAATTTTTGGCCCTCCGTGAAGCAACACAAAACTTCCTTCCCCCTTGAGAAGAGTTTTGCATTGCACATGCGGAAAATTAACCCCTTTGTTGAATTATCCCTAGAATGAGAAATACTATGAGTAAGCCCCCAAATACTTTATTTTTCACCATTACTCTACAACATGGGGGTTGCATTTTGTTAAAACACCCCAGCAAATTGTGTTCCTTCAAAGTTTCAGTTGGTGGACTTTTTGTACTATGTCATAGGCTTTGTTTGTATCCCCCAAAAACTCACGGTTTTTTATGCTGAGTTTAAAGGGGTTAGAGTGTACTTTGTTAGGGAATTGTTTTTGAAAGGATGCTACTTTGAATGCCCCCATGTTCTTCTGTGCACTGGTTCCCCCCTTTGGGGCATGGAAAGGGATGTTTTTCTGGCTTATATAGTTCTACTTTGTTAACCAAAACACTTTGGTTGGATAGAGGAAAGTGGTTAGTTTTTAATTCTTTGCTATAACTAGTATTTTTTTTGGGTCTCTTTAATAAATCAAAAAAATTATTTTTCAGTGTTTTTTGTTTATCTAATCATTAAAATTTTGAATTCAGGGGTTTTCCGTTTTTTTAATTTTTGTTCAGAAACTTCTCTATTTAGTGGTTGTCATGTTATATAAAACTGTTTTTTTTTTGGCATTTTTCCTGCAAAAAACCAAATTTTGTGTTGCCTAAAAAAAAAAAACCAAGTAATGTGTTTTCCCAGTATTTTCAATTCCCCACTTTTTAATGGTCCTTAATGTTGTTATAAAGTTATTTTTTTTTCTTGCAGAGATTTGGCACCCAAAAACAAAACCCTTTGCCTGACAAAAAGTACAGACCCGGTTAGCAAAAAGTTTTTCCTAGTACTCCATTACATTCATGTTTGTATTTGATCAACCAATTATAAAATTTGTGTTATGAAAACACATATGTATTACTTGGGGTTTTTTGTTTTTTAAAATTTGTTGATTATATAAAAGGTATTCTCGGGGGCACCTATTTGATAATTCCTTATAAACGAAGCTTTGAACATCATTGAGACAGCTGGAGGTCATTTCATTTGGTTTTGATGTGAATTTGGGGAAAAACAGGGATGAATGTCGTACCGAACTTGAAGTAAGTTTTAAATTCGTACTGAACCTCAAATTAGTTAGGATAACAATTCATAAAAAAGTATTAGGTAAATTTTTTTAAAGAAGAAGAGTAGTTACTAGTGCCTAGTTTTTTTAAAGAAAAATTTTGAGCGGGTTTAAAAAACCCATAATTTTGATTTGTTTCTAAAAAACATATTATGCACACCTTTTTGCGGTGGGAGCAGATGATACTCCCCTTTGGGATAAAATTATTGATTCCTTGACTTCTCTAGCTAAGAAATGATGGAGACCAGATCCCGGGGGGAAAAAAAACAAATTACCCTTTGAAATGGGAAAAAAACAATAAGTGTGAGCTGATGAAAAGTCGATAAAGGGGCCCAAAAGGGTTTTTAATTTTGGGCGGGGAAGGTTTTGTCGACCAGCTGCGAGTTTCTGCATTTACCCAGACATATTACCATGGTGTTGATGACCTAATGTAGATCAAATTCATGTTATCGTGGCATCTTTATATAAAAAAGATGCAAAAGAGGTATTCTCGAATGTGCATTCCCCATGTTTTGATTTTTTCTTGTACTGTTTCGTTGTTGTGACTTTATTAACAGCTTGTGGACACAATGAGCAATACCAAATTAAAAATCGTATTTGGTCATCTTGAAAAACAATTTTTTTGGGAATTCCCTTTATCTTCTCATGTCTTGTATTGTAATGCGTAGTTGAGGGTATTGAAAATAAAAATGTACCACTTGATGTTCTGATTTTGAAAACCTTTCAGATCTTGTTTTCTCGGGTAATTTCTCCTGAATTTAAATCTGAGGGACCCCATTATTTTTTAACCTATTAGGAAAATAAAACTCCTATGGGGTCAGGATTTTGATTTGTGTTTTCTTTCGGCAAAAAATTTTTAACTTGTACCCTGATTTGTTAATTACAGTATGTCAGAAGTTTAAATGACCGAGCTCCTTTTGCAGGTTGGGGTTTGAAATTTAGTTTGCTCCCTATAGTTTTCATGCTCCCATTGCAAGGAGCTAGGGTATCTTCTTCCCTTTCGTGGGGTTTTAAAAAACCCTTTGGAGCTTTTTTTGAAGCATTAAACCCATATTGATGGTATTTATTGTGAGAAAATTTTGACTGACAAATTCATCATTACAGTTTAAGGGGCACAGGGTAACGGCAAGCTATTTTGTTTAAACCCCATGTCAAATTTTGAGCCAAGCTGCCAAAGGGTGCAGGTGTAACTATACTTTGTAAAAAGGGCCAACCCTGGCATGGGTACTTCCCAAGAATGGACTGGAAAGTGTTTTTTCATCATGGGTTTAATTTTCCTGTAGAAACAAGTTTTTGCATATTTTATTTTGCAGCCCCTTCAGTAAATGAAGATGATTGATGAAGCTCATGCACGAAAGGGGGAAAAATAAAGGCATTTAATCTTAGTGGGGTTTCCCATTCCAGCTGCAGCAAACAATCCGCTTTTCCTATAAATTCAGGTAGATTTTTCCGTGTTTAAGTAAATTTATTATCAGTAATGTTGAGAGGTTTTTCATCCAAATATTTTAACGATTGATTTCCGTGGTGCCCTTCAAAAAAAAAATTTTTAAGTCGCTTTTTTTTTTTTTTTAAATACTAATAGCTATCTTCCCCTTTTTTGTTGGAAACCCCGCGGTGCCCCGGTCAGGGAAAAAATCCCGCTGTTACAAATTTCTTGGAGAGACGTCCATGTAGAGGTAAGTTGTTACAAATTTTTTTCCCCCTGCCTCTACACTAAATAAGGAAAAAATGCTTGCTCGTCTATTCCCTTTTCCCAATAGGATGGCGTAGGGTTTCATAATCTTGAAGGAGAAATAATGCTACAAACTACAAAAACCATCTCATTCTATATAAAACATTTAAAAAAGTACCAATTCAAAAAGGGTACCCCTAAGACCTTTTTAAATGGGACGTAAATGTTTTGGGACCAAACTTTCCTTTCCCTGTTTATTTTCTGTCCCCCAAATTTTCCAGAAAAAAAAAGTTTTCTGTCCCCAAAAAAACAAACTGTGGATTACGGAGCCTTTTTTTACATATAACTTTTTTTTCCTACTTAATTGAGCTGTGTTTTAAAAAGGAGCATTGTTTTTATTTCATATCCTGGTCTAATATCTGTTGAAACAAAGATTCTCCACACACTCTTGAGTGATTTACTTACCACCAATAGGTAAAAATTGTTGAGTCCCCAAAAAGGCTCAGCTACCGAGCTTCCACTTTTGCTCTGGAACCTTGCTGAACGGAATTCTTGTATATGGGACCCTTTTTGGGATCTCCAAAGAAGACACCCTAACAGGGCTACTTTTCGTTTTGAAGGTAAGCACGCATACCTTTTTCTTTGGGAGGGGTTCCTTTGCTTGCAAATTGATTTCCTTCATATTTTGCTGCATATGTGCAGGTTTTAGTGAGGGAATGGGCCTTGTCGAAAATTTGGGGTTCTTTGATCTGCAAATCATTTATGTGCAAGATACTAATCCCCAACATAAAGGGTTTTTTTTTATGAACTACTGAAAGTATCCCCCACAAATAGCCAGACTTAAAAATGAAAACCTTGGTGGTTGTGATGAATGATTGGCCCAATGTTTGGGTCGGGGATTGCAAAAAAAGGAAATTTTCGTTAAGACGTCAAAAACCATCAAGTTGCCTTCCCGTGTACAAATTTTACATCTTTTATGAACTGTTGTAAATTTTTCAAAAAAAAATGCCATCAAGTTAAAATTTTAAGAATCCCCGGCAAAAAATGATTAGGAATAATAGAAACAGGAATAGGAAGTATGAATTTCTTTTTAGTTGTATTTTATTTAGAACTGAAAACAAATTAAACGAGCAGGTTCTTGGGGTTACTGAAGATACTCAAATTCCCAAGGGTTTTCAAATGATTTGATGTGATTTTCCAACGAATGGAACAGAGGAGGCCCTTTGGGCCCCAAAAGGCAAGTGGGCTTAATACTATCTTTCCCCTCTGCTTAGTCTCTGTGTTTTTCCCTTTTTAAAAATCTGTAACGATCTTTCTTTCTAAAAACAAAAGAGATCAACCCTTTTATTTTTATTGTCATAAAAAACTCGTAAAGGGAATAAAAGGCAATAATCTAAGCTTTCAAATTTTTTGTTTTTTGTTGCCTTTTTTACGGGGCAAAAACTCAGAACAAAAACACACTTTTATTCCCACAATTTGCGTAATTTCCTTTAGTTTAATGTGAATCCAAAATTTTTTTCAGCTCTGGTCTACCACCCCAAATTTTTTACTGCTTTTTTCTTTAGTTTAAAAATTGGATTAAAACAAATCAATACCTTTCCGTAACCATTGCTGAGCACAGCTCCGAAATTAGGACATGGTACTGCTCCCCCACGAAGTCGAGGGGGAATACCCAGACGGCAACCCACAGAAAAGACCAAGCCGTCTGGGGTTCGGGGAAATTGAAAAAGGGAGATTTCCCCCACTGCCCTGGCCCCGCCGTTTTTATTCCAGCAGCAATAGGGGCCCCGGTATAAAACCAACCACAATTATACTTTCACAAAAATTAAAATAAAAAAAAAAAAAATTTTTTCTTTCTCTCGAACCCTGTTATATTGCGCATTGCTACAGAATAAGGTCCGGACGAAAGGAGTGATCAGACCTCTGCGCCGGGGGATTACTTCCAGGTGTGCTCATAGTTTTTATGCCTGTCCTCCCCCTTTGGAATTATCATACGTGCAAATGTACGATTCTTATTTGGTATTAAGCTTGGAGATTGGAGTCCCTCGGGTCAAGCTGATTGAGGGGTGGAGATTGAAGTTCCAAGTCACTGATAATTGATAAAAATAGTATGATATGCTGGGGCCAATATATCTTTTTACTATTATGAGACCGTCGTAAAAGTGGCAAAGAAACCTCTGTTATTCCCATCAATAATCAATATGCCGATTTTTGGCTGTCTATTTTGAGAAGCTCCCCAACAGTTTTCTAAATACTTATCATCCTTTAAAAATTTTACAAATTTAAACAAAAAACAACTCCAACATTTTTTAATTGAACTTGTCAATTTACACGTTTGCCAAAAGACAGAGCCCCCGCCTATTTTTTTGGGGGCGCGCACGGCTTTCATCCCTCGCCGCGAGTCCTTCCCCCTCGGTTTCCGCATGCAAGTTTCCTTCCTTTTTTTTATTTGGCAAATGGGAAATAGCAAATTGTTGGAGATGCTTCTTTCTAACTTGGTGCAATCATAATATAAAACAATCAGCAGGGAACCCCCATGGGAGAACCTTGTCATAAAAAGGTGTGCAGTCGCTGGGGCCCCCAAATTTTCTAAACAAAAACAACTTTGCAGGGGGAAATCATTTTGGGATACAATCATAAAAAAGATCCAAATTTAAAAAAAAACAGACCCCCTTGAAGAGCAGTGACTAGTTGACCCATATATTTGGGTGTTCACTAAATTTTTTGGTCCCTTTTATGACCTTTTGACAGATAAAGGGAAATCCTTTTCTGTCACCGTTTTCCCGGGCACGAATGGCAACATCCCCCTTCTGTCCCCCGCCCTTATATCCCCCCCGGGGGGTAAAAAAAATTAAGGCTATGTGAGCCCCCGATCCCCCAAGAAAGTTTTCCAGTAAAAAGTCGAATAACCAGAAAAATTCTGGTAAATGAACCAAAAGGGGAAACTCCCCAGTGATTTGGGGGGAAAACCTGCCGAAGCCGAAAAAAATTATAAAGCTCGCAGTTCGGGTTTTTGGGGTTTGGATTTTTTAAAATTTGGGTAGGGCCCCCCCAAGTCATTTTGCCCAAATTCTCCCTTTTTCCCCCCCGACGAAAAGGACGCAAAAGGGTCGGCCCAAAGGGGTTCGGGGCCGGAGAAAACACAGAAGGGGGGCAGCTTCTGGGGCCGGGGCCGGGGAAGGCCAAAAATTTTTTTTGTTTTTTTTAACAGTTTAATGCAAAAGGGGCTTTAAAAAAAAAAGGTTTTTTTGGGGGGGCCATGCCCTTTTAAAAAGGGGTTTTTGCCTATAAAAAAAAGGTTTTCATGCAGAACTTAAACATTCAAAATTTTGTCCTTTGAAAATGTTTTCAAAATTTTTTTTTTTTAGTGTGATCCCCAAAGGATCGGGAAAATAAAGGGGGGAATAAAAAAATGAAAAAATTATGGCCAGGGAAAAACTTTGATTTTTCCCCCCTTGTTTAAAAAACCATCAAGCTGATTTATATTTCCAAATTTTTTGCTGCCCCCCATTGTCCCCCCCCCCCCATCACAAAACGGCCCACCAAAGCTAACTTCGCCCAAAAAAAACAAGCATGCTTTTTTTGGGGGCCCATTACTAGGGGAAAATTTTTTTTAGAAAAAAGTTCAACAAAAAAAATGGTGAATCTTTAGGGGTTCGCCCCTTTTGGATAACCGGGAAAACAGTTCCCTGCCCCAGCACCTTCCCGCCATTTTTGAACTAGCTCATTTCCCAATTACACGGATGAAACAACATCCCCGTTTTTGTCAGCTCTTGCAAAAAAGGTTTCCCCGTCCCAGGTGGGCCTTAGAAAAGGGAAACCCTTTTGGGGGGGGAAAAACCCAAAGTTGAAAAAATTTTCTGGGGGGAAGCATGGAAGTTCAAAAAACCCCGCAAAAATCTACGAAAAAGGTTTAAAAAAAAGGTCCAAAAAATAATTGGGTGTTTTTAGTCCCCGCTCAAAACAAGGGAAAGGGTCACTACTTAAAGCTTTTTTAAATCTGTCCTTGAAACCCCCCAAACATCTTTGTAAGCCCAATCGGGTTTTTCCCTCCACAGTCTCATGGTAACACTTGGGTAAATTTTTTGGGGGAAGAGGGGTTAAAATTTTGGGATTTTCGATCAACGCTGAACAAGATAGGTTTTTAGACAAAAATTTTTTCCTAGGGGGGGAAAAGTTTTAAACCCTTTTTAAAGGGCCCTTTAGCACAACGCGTAGAAAAAAACCCAAAAAGGCCATTTCTTTTTGGGGGAAAAAATAAAAAAAAAAGACAAAAATTTTTTTAAAATTTTAAACCAAAAAATTTCCCCCTTTAAATTATTAGGGGGGGATTTTAAAAACCCGACCCAAAATTTTTGCAGAAAATAATATTTCATATTCAAAAAGCGTTTTAAAAACCACTAAAAGGAAAGATAATTTAGATTCAATTTTTTCTTTTTAAAAAAACATTGCATCTAGCAAATCAGGTAAATGGGGACGTTGACCCACAAAGCAATTTTTTTTCTTTTTGCAAAAGAAAGTTAAAATTTTTAAAAAGGGAAATTAAAAGCAATCAAACATGAGTGGCCATTGCTTTTTGAGCCTTCTAATAACTCAGATCAATAAGCATTTTCTCATAAGACATGCAGCTTGCATGATGGCATATCATTTTTCTTACAAATAATCACCGGAAAGCATGGGTCAGCTTTGTTTACATTTATCACGAGACATATATGCATCATAGTGCTGTAGTAGAAATGAATGGCTAAGTATGATATGCTAAAGGAAGAAGACACTTTAAGATTATGATATGGTATGCTTAATTTGAAATACAGGAGGCATACCCGACCCTCATCTTCCTCGATATCAGTTGGAGAGACCTTATCCCCCAGTCCAACCACAAACTGCAGGATTCAAAACCGTAAGAGGAAAAAAGTGTACAGTTTTAGGTGGGCATGAAACGGAAATAAATGGCAAGCATGGCATACCTTTGCAATTTGTTTTACATTTATAACATATTTGGCTCATCGTGTTAGGGCTTATAATCTTTGTACACCTTTGCTACTGTAGAAGGATAGAGAGAAGTTATTAGTGCGCTGGCACATGTAAAACTGAAACCGAAAAGATTTTGTGCCCAACTATCATGCATGGTAGGTCGTAATTCAAATCTGTAAGAACAACTAGGTATATCAGGTTCAGTTAATATACATTGTAATGGTTGTTCTTCTTGCATCATTGTTTATCTGAAACCAAATCCACTGGCTAGGTGGAGCCAGCCCTGTTATCAGACTCCTTTATCCCTGCATTTAGTATAAGAGCACATTACATTCAGAAGGAGCTTCCTAAAACAAGCTGATGAATTGCAGAAAAAACCTAAAACATAACAGAAAACATCACTACACCAGACATGAGAAATAGAAAGCATCAGACATAAGATTTGGTCTCATAACCAATTATCTTACTACACTATTAAGTTACATGTCAAATATCTACGGTGCGTGCAAAACCACAGAGGCATAACTAAAGAAACAATTCCCATCGATTTTTACCCTTGTTCAGCAAACTAGAATGTTTCAAGTGTAGCAGCACACTAAATAATAGATCACTACATCTTAACCATTTGGATAATTATATGTGAGATCGTCAAATTAAATGAAACTCCCAATTAGCTGCAAGTAAATAGCCAGCTGAAACAAGTGCTGGCAAGCAAATATAATTCTCAGTGTAATAACTCAACAATCTAAGCTAGAAGATGAATAAAATGCCACAAAGTGATCGAACTTATCCTTAGGACCTAACTCAACGAATGGTTCAATCTCCATCGTTAAACTAAAAACGCAAAAACAAAATTATCACTCACCACAGAGGTCATTGATTTTCTTGGCCATTTCCTTGATCTCCTTCTCGACCTTCTTAATGCTGGTCGAGTACGGCCCCAAGCCCTGCAACAGCATCCAGCGAACCAAAATTAGAAAAAACCAGCAATTTCTCCAATTAAACCACACACGGCGACCTAAATCTGGTAAAAGCACGAGCCCGTAACAGACGACAGAGGAGATCAAAACCCTAAACCGATCTCGAGCCCGCACCACAACGAACACAACTCCGAAGCCCCATCCCCAAGTCCAAATCACAAAAGAACCCTAGATCCACGAGATCAGAGAGATCCCGACGGGGGGTCGAGGTACGCACATAAGTTTTGAGGAGCGCGATGTCGTCCTCGTCCCGCGGGCGGGGATTCTTCTCGTTCATAATATCGTCCTCCGGCTCCGGCGCCATGGCTGTCCTCCTGAGCGAGCGGCGCTTCTCCGGCGGCGAGGCGAGAGGCAGCAGAGGCGGCTCAGGTCCGTGAGGGCGAGGGGGATTGGAGATGCCTTCGTCTGGGCCTCTGGGGCACTTCGACTTCGTTTTATTGGTAATTTTTCTTTCCTCTTCTCCAAGGGACCCTTCTGCACCGTGTGATACTGATCGGACGGAGCCAGATATCGCTTTGCTTATACACAGGGAAAATGGGAAATTGGATGAGTACCATTGAAAAGATGTTTGAGTTTGGAAATCTGCCCTTCTTTGTTGTACTATATACCATCAAATCTCTATATAATATATATATATATATATATATATATAACTAAAAGAAGGGAATCGGGGCGTGCGAGGCCTCGCTTCGCTCGCCTCTGCCCGCGCGTGGTGGACCGGCTCCAAAACTTCCCATCGCGAGAGATCCGAGAGGCCGAGAGTAATCAGGCCCCTCTACTCCATCTCAACGCTCGCCCACGCCGACGGCTCCTCTCCCTCCCTGTCCTCGCACCGGTTCCCTGCAACGACCTCGCGACGCAGGCGCCCTTCCTCTTCTCGCGCGCCGACGCGGAGTCCCCCGCGCATGGCTTCCGGCGGTGGGACGTGTGCGCCGCCACGTGCGCGGCTGGCGGCGCCGCTGGGGGCGTGGTGGATCTGCGCCGTCAGCGGCGGCGGCGGGCTGGGAAACCCACGGCAACCGCCATCACGCACGGTACGTTTGCCATTTCACGGAGAAGCAAATTCGTGTGAGCAGGTGACTGATTGGCCGGATGCTCTTGTGAATTGTGATCTTATTTTTTGCAGCCTAGCCCAATCCGCTGTGCCCCCCCTACTCCCTCCACTTTGCCCATGGTGGTGGTGGCTGTGAAAAGAACGAAGCCACAGAGGTTGAACACGAGCAAATCAGAATAAGAGGTTGAACTGGAGCAAATCGGAAATCCCGTGGTAGCCATTGAGATAGAACAGGTACCCCTCCGTTCTTTGTTATCACAGGAGGTCCCATCAATCCCTCTCCTTGTTGCAACAGGTAGCCATGTATTTGGCACCGAATCTCTTGGTGAGTGCCTATGCAATATTTGGGGGTCTATTGGCTTCAGGAAGATTGCGGGCACAGGTACATACTGCCTGATTGAGTACATCTCCACAAGTTTTCTTCAAGGTTGATACTTCATCTAGAACCGTGTTAAGCTAAAATTGCAAACGTGGCATTGACAATGTTAATATTTGCCTAATGTAGTACTGAAAAAATGCTACAGAAATTCCAGCGGCAATGACTAAATAGATTATTGATTTTTTTAACAGAACATGACAATAGTGATGGTCTGCATTGATGCATTAATGTTCAGACAGTGTGCTTGTAGTTTCTCATCAAAGATAATTTCCCCTTTTTGTTTTTGAAATGATTCCTGGGGCAATAGTTTTAAGATTAATTTGAGATAATAAACAACAAGAGCACGGAGAATACATGCCCTAATACTATGTGATTTTGCATTGGGCTCAATGTTTATGAGCTAATATGAATTTATAGTAAATCTCCCGTATCGAGGTTTGATGTGCGCTTCTGAATAGTGAAGCTAACAGAGTGAAAAAAAGAGAAAAAAGTCCCTTTTTTCCCTTTTCCTTTTGCAGATATATGCATCAATGGAACTGAACTTTAGGACATTTAAATATAACATACATAAGAATTATTCATATGAACTATATAACAGGTGCCAATGAAAATGAACTTTATGACATCTAATGTGCTCCTTTTCTTTTTCTATCTCTGCAATTGGCAGTGCTTTAGGTTTAGTGCATTTTGGATAGTTCAAAGTGAGCTCATTTGTTTGAACAAGAACATATGTCATGTTGTTTGCATAATTTGCGCTGAGTTCATTTTATTTTAGTCCATCTATTTTCTGTTCTGAATTTTGTGGTTTTGTGGGAGGCGAGTTTGCATTGGGAGGTGGGTGATGGCAGAGGCAGGCTTCTTGATTTCTTTCTCCTCTGATCTGGTAGTTCGTGGTTCTCTGGTTCTTGATTTCCACTTTATCTGCTTCCTTGCAACTTAGAGTTCACTGGTTGAGGCTAATGCAATGATAACTGGTTTCATCTTGTGTGAACAAGTTGGACCAGAAATAATGGTCCAATTCCCTACCTGCTAATTGTATGCTACGTGGCTGCAGCTCTTGCATTAGGTCAGGTCCGTGGATCTCACTATTTCCTGCAGCTTGCAGTATTTTCCACAGTGTTGAGACCTGAGTGGGCAATGAAGACTGCTGCAAACACCATGAAACTGATCACAGGAAAAAGTACAGGAACAGGAAAAAAATCCTCCGTTCCAAACAGGCCCTAATTGTGTAGTTTGTGCTGACCTCAGCAATCTTGCATTAATGATCAGATTCTTAGCTTTGCTCATGCTGTTATTGTGTGCCCTGCTTTCTAAATAAAGGTCCACCAAATAATTGGGAAGGACCTGTGCTTGGTCACTCAAATATGAGTGCTCTTTGCATGGATGAATTCTACTTTTTTTAGTGTTATTGGATATGATGTCGTGCACCAACTTTACATTCAGTTTTGGACTGTCCATTATTCATTCATTTGTCATGGTTTTGCAGGTACATATCAAATTAGATGGAAACAACCTTGAATTGATGATTAATAACAGTAATCACAAGGCTTCTATTTCCAAGGAGTATATTGAAGCAGGAAATGGCATGAAGATCAATAATACAAGGAGGTAGCACAACAGGGCAAGGGGCACCAGTAGGTGCATCTCAGATATGTATACATGGTATTCAGTTTACTCTCCGAGATGAAGTAACATGTTAATGTTTCCATGATGCTAAGGCCAAAAGGCTTGTGATTTTTAGCTTGATATTACATTAAAATAATAATTTGTTTATTAAATTTATAGTTGTGTTTGTTCCCATGTCTCATCAAAAGTTTGTGGCCCTATCTCATTATATACAACAAGGCAGTGAAATGTTTTTTTCAATGAATTGGCATGACGTTCTAGCACCCATTTTTTTCTTAGCCACAAAAATATTTAAGTTCTATTTTGTAGCTAGGCATTAACATTAAAAAATGGCTTACTGCATATTCATTTTTGTTATGAGCTCGATGGTGTTATCCTCTTTGAGGGGTAACCTCTTTGAGGATGGTGTTATCCTTAGCAAGCTGATCCAGAAAAACTGCGAGGATAGTTCATCATCATTTAGTTTGTTGTAAATAGACCTGTTCTCGATGGCTTGCCACATTTCTATTCAATAGTCAGATGCTCAGATTGGCAGGATAGTGAATTTGCTAAATGAATGGCTTGATATTTTTCTTTCAAAAAATGTGATGATGCTGTCTTTAGACTTTATATTATCTGGTTTCCTCTTATGCAATGTGCACAAAAATGTGGACTATAACATGAGGAACGTTGCATTTAGGAAACCAAACAAAATACACATGAATTGAGGATGCAAATTAGGAAAAAAAATCTAAGGTCATCAGAACCCAATAAACAACACCCCATGGCATAGGACACACAAGAATTAACGTACGTTGTTTCCGTTGCAACGCACGGGTTCCGTTGCAACGCACGGGCATTTACCTATATACAACTCACGCAGAAAAAAAAAAAGAAACCCGATGACGCGAACCACCCGTCCACGCAAAAAAACTCAAGCAAAAAAAAAAGAAACCTCCCTGAACTGCCGGCCACGCAAAAAAACTCACGCAGAAAAAAAAGGAACCCATATCACGCAAAAAAAACAAAAACCCCACGCAAAAAAAAAGAAGCGGCGGTTTCTAGCCCGGCAGCTCTCTCACATCCGGTCACGCTCTCATCTCTTGCCGCCGCCGTCGACAACGCCCGCGCAGGCTGACGTCGTCGGTCACGATTTCATCTCTTGCCGGTGTAATCTCCAGTTTTCTCGCCGTCGTCAGGCTGATGTCGTCGACAACGCCCGCGCAGTCATCAGGTTGCCTCCGTCGACGCCGTCAAAAACGCCCGCCGCAGGCTGACGCCGTCGACAGGCTGCCTCCGTTGACGTCGTCGACAACACCATCAGAGTACACGACCGGAAGAACCGAAAGGCAAAGTCGAGTCATGAGGCTGCCGCCGTCGACAACGCCATCATCTCTATTGTCGTCGTTAGTACATCTCCATCATCGCCGGCAGTACATGGCGAGTAGCGCAAGTTGCCGCCGTCGACAACGCCATTGGGCAAGTAAACGACCGGAAGTCAAGCCGTCAGGCTGCCGCCGTCGACAGCGCAACCCCGATGTGCTGGACCACATCAACCGCATCAAGGGCATCGTCTCTCAGGTACTTCGCATCTCAATCATGATGGTGTTTACCGATTCTGTAAATTAACACTGCGCAAAAAAACCAATCTAGAAATAATACCAATGACCATCAATCATGACGGTGCTTTAAAACACCATCTCAATCATAAACCCCTTTTTTATCATGATTAATTTCATTTATATCATAATTGTTCATATGTGTTTTAGTTATATTGTAATGTTTTATTTCCGTTGCAACGCACGAACATTTACCTAGTTATCAAAAAATACCGATTTGAACCACTTTCGTTAACTTTATTACTCATGCCAAGCTCCTTTCTCCCAACTCTTGAGCCATCGACTTCATGGTTCTTGTTCAAACTCGACCCCCAGCGAGTGTAAGTCTGAGACGTCCCTGGTCATCATTTACCCTAGCTGTGTGACATGATCTCTTGTCACACTATGTTCTTCACATATATACTGTCTCGGAAAGACGGAAAGTAATAGTATACAAGTATAATTAGTCTCATTCCTCTGTGTTCCAAGGTAAACATCATCTTAGGTTAAGTTTATGCTTCCTCCACTACAAGCATCTCTCTCTCTCTTGCTTCCTCCACCGCAAGCAAGAGCAGATCACAGGACCCTCCAACATTATTTGTTTCTATCTGTCCTAATAACTCCTAAGTTTGTAGACTGCATACCATGCCACATCATTAAACCCAGATTCAATTCCATCAATCTAAGCGCCAAATCACTCTTATAAAAATCATATCCTCATCACTTCTTGTAGCACAGACACTAATATAATTGCACTAATATAATTGCATGGCCATGTTGTTTTCCGAATAACTTTGTATTCCTGTGATTGACATTAGTTTCGATATATGGATAACCTTAGGTCGCATATTTTTTCGTGCAAAAATCATGAGCTACGCGGTTGTAGGAATTTAAACTCATAACCTCGTCATTTAGTGTAAACTGCTCTGCTACTCCATCTCATTAGCACTTGTGTCAACAATTGATTTTTTTCTCCTCATATTATATTGAACCAAATTTGAATTGAGTATTTCAGGCTCTTACAAATTCAAATGGAAAAGTTGTCAACTACAAAGTTTTTAAACTCTTTTAGATCTACAACTTTTATTTTGATCATTTATCTATCCGATGTTGTTGCAAAATTTAAACTTCAAATGTGCTAACTTTACACGTAACTATCCTTAGTTAGATGTTTTCAAATAAAAATTTGTCAACTACAAAGTTGTTTAACTTTTTGAGATCTGTCACTTTCGTTTAGGTTGTTTCTCCATTTAAGATCATTTGCAATTTCAAATGTGTCAAAATGAATTTGAATGAAAATAAATATCAACTATAAAGTTTTATAACTTTTGGAGATCTCTAACTTTTTTTTGGTTACTTCTCTATTCAAGGACATTTTTTGAAATTTAGTATTTATTTATTTTAGGCTTAACCGAGGTGGGCAGTATTGGGCAGTATAAGGCAACCATCTCGGTTAATCACATATTAACCAAGGTGGTTGCATTATACCAAATGTCTCTATTAATCGATTAACCGAGAGGACCACATAAGCCAACCGCCTCGGTTAATTTATTTTATGAGGAGGTTTTTGACCAACCGTATCGGTTAATAAAAAATTGTTACCTCAGTTAATAACCGCCTCCCTCACCTAGTCTCTTGGGCTCACCAAGCCATGCACATAAAATAAAGGTTGTGACATACTCTCTCTGTTCTAAAATAAAAATCAAACTCGCTTCCCAATAAGTCAGTTTTTCTAAACTTTAACCAATTATATATAAAAATAATATTAATATTTATAATACTTAGTTACTATCATTAGATAGATCGTTAAATATATTTTTATAATAAATCTATTTAGAGATATAAATGTTACACATATTCTCTAAAAAAAACTAACCTACTCGTATCACATGGCTCACCAGAAATCGTCCTCTCAGGGCAGGTATATTGGATCACTCCCAGGCGTTCGATTTGGAGCCTGGGTCAGATGCGCTTGGGCTAAGCTCAGTCGCGAGAGATGCTCTGTTCTGTTCGTATCGTGTTAAATATATTTTGAAAACGTTGATTTTTCGGAAAGTGAGAATGACATCTATTTAGGGACGGAGGGAGTACTGCCCAGCTACTGGCTGCTACCCCAGCCACCTGTTGACGTTGCGTACACATGGCCTCTGCACGGGGCGTACGTTGCGGTTATCACAGGCAAAGATGGGCACGCGAAGTTCAAATTAGATCCCCGGAAGTAGGTTCGCATTAATCCGTTCGTTTGTTCCTCACGCAAGGTGATCGGGTGTTGACAAATCGAGCCATCACCGCATCTGCATGCAAACGTCGTTGACTCCACCAGTCTACGCTTCCCCGAGATGAGGCCTCGCATGTCGCGCGCCGTGCCTAGCTCTCTCGATCGTTTCCATTCCGTTTCCACGCACGGTGACTCCGCCTCAACCTCGCCCACCTTTACGCAAAGGCGCCGCCATTACCGTGCCGGCTAAGCTCCCCCCCCACCGAGATATGCTTGATGCTTCCCCTGCCTGCAGCTGCCTTCAATTCGATGTCAGTGTCGTAGCCGCAGCCTAGCTAGCATCATATCAGTCGCTCCCAAGCTACTTGCACCGCATAGTTGCATGCATGCTCACCCGCTCATCTCTCCGTCGTCTCCGATTCATGCGCGCGGCGGCGCAGGCTAATTAAGCTAACAAAATCTCGTGATCAACCAGCAGCAGGCATCGCTTCTTTATTTGCTTGCCAATCCATGGCGTCACCGCCGCCACCGCCGCCGCTGCCGAGGAATTTGCTCAAGTCGTTCATGGGCAACGGCAATCAACTGCCCATGCAGGTCGGCATGAAGCAGGGGCACGGCGGCGGCGGCTTGCCCAGGCTGCCTGCCTCCAGCAAGGCGCTGGTCCTGCTGCCCCTCCTGGTCTTGGCCTTCATCTTCCTCTTCCTGTACCCCAAGGAGTTCGAGCTGCAGGCGATGCTGCGCGCGTGCGGCCCGCCGCCGGCTACGGAACCGGCGGGCGTGGCGGTGGTCCGGAAGCCCGACTTCCGGCTGCTGATCGGCGTGCTGACCCGCGCGGACCTGTACGAGCGGCGGCACCTGCTGCGCATGGTGTACGGGCTGCAGCAGGCGTCGCCGTTGGCGGCGCACGTGGACGTGCGCTACGTCTTCTGCCGGCTGTTCAAGGACGACCAGCGCGTGCTGGTGCCGCTGGAGATCCTGGCCAACGACGACGTGATCGTGCTGGAGCGGTGCGAGGAGAACCTGAACGGCGGTAAGACGTACACGTTCCTGTCGACGGTGGCGGCGCTGTACGCGGACGAGCCGTACGACTACGTGATGAAGGCGGACGACGACATCTTCCTGCGGCTGCCGCAGCTGGTGGCGTCGCTGCGCGGGATGCCCCGGGACGACATGTACTACGGCGCCACCATCCCGTGCACCAGCGTCGACCCGTTCCAGGAGTATATGGCGGGGATGGCGTACGCGCTGTCGTGGGACCTCGTGACGTGGATCGCCACCTCCGACGTGGCGCGCAACCACAGCGTGGGCACGGAGGACATGCTCACGGGGCTCTGGCTCAGGCTCGGGGATAAAGGGAAGAACCGCTTCAACGCCAAGCCGGCCATCCACGACTACCTCAACCCGGTGCCCGTCGACGAGTGCGAGCACGCGTTCATGCCAAGCACCATCGGCGTGCACAGGCTCAAGAGCAACGAGAGGTGGGCGGAGGCGCTCAAGTACTTCAACTTCACGGCAGGGCTGAAGCCGTCCAAGTTCTACAAGATCGACTAATTACAATATATAACACCTCTCTCGATCTCTCCTGTATATCATCGATCGTCTACTACTACCGATCCATCGGATGCATGCATGCGTTGCTTAATTTTGATTTTTTGAGGGAGCTTTTTAATTTATACATAAAAACAAATGCGTTCTTTAATTTGATTTTTGTGCTCTCTCACGAACTCCATCTTTAATTTCCACTTGTTTTTTTTACCATAATATTTTGTACTTCATACTTTTTTAAACAAACCAGTTAGTTAGAAGTGAGGTGAGCCACATGAACTGGTTGCACTGCTCCACTGCGATCCACTCGGCCGTGATAAGTCAGTCTACCAGCTACAAGGTGTTGTGGCCTTGTGGGCTTGTGGCGCAGTGGCAGACGGAGGCCAGGATCTTCCATTAAAAAAACCTCCACCGAAACCTCAAAACTCTACCCCCTCTCCTCTCGGATCTCTTCCTGCTTCCGCCGATCAACGATCACCAAGCTCGTCGCCGCCGTGGCCAACAGTTGGCTCTCTTCTGGGTTCGCCCCCCTCCTTGTTTCACTCGATACAAGAAGTAACCCCTCAGGGCTGCCTTCCATCATGGGCCGCGCAGAGCCTCAAACTACTTGACCCATTCTGGGCCTGTGGTTCTTGGGTTGGGCTTCTTGCTCCTCTGCGATCCATCCCGGCCTGCTGGTGCCTTCCTCTCCTTGCCTTCGTCTTCAGTGTTCCCAGGCTCCCAGCTGGAGCAGAGGCTGGGGTTGCCGAAGGTGCCCGACACCCTAGCTCCGCCCAGCCCCCAACCATGGCGGCGATGAGGGTAAGCGCTATCTCCACGGAGCCCTAAGCCTAATCCCCAATACGCTGTGCCTCCTCCGTCGCACGCAAGCTCCGATTCGCTGTTCCCGATGGCCGTGCTATCGCTCTCGTTTGTGTTCCGCAGCAACCGCAGATCATCCTGCTCAAGGAAGGCACGGACACGTCTCAGGGGCGCGCGCTGGTGGTTAGCAACATCAACGCGTGCACGGCGTTGGGCGACACCGTGCGGCCCACTCTGGGGCCCCGAGGGATGGACAAGCTCATCCACGACGACAAGGGCGGAGTCATCATCTCCAACGACGGCGCCACCATCATGCGCCTCCTCGACATCGTGCACCCCGCCGCCAAGATCCTTGTCGACATCGCCAAGTCACAGGACTCCGAGGTATCTGTCTAGATACAAATCTGTAGCTGGAGCTCTGGAAACCTCCCTCATTGCGATCTATTAGATGCAGTACTTTGGCTATGGTAGTTGCCACTGTGTGCAGACAGTAATCCTAAACCATTTCGTGACATTTAATCCTAGTGAACTAGGATCGGTTTGGTAAGGTGTGATAGGCACACGATTTTGGTGGAATAGCTCATAAATTCATAGTTTAGTCATGTATGGGCTGTGTGGTTGAGGCATAAGCCAAGGAATTGCAGTTTGAATAGTGTGAATGATGACAGGCCTAATCCATTGCTGGCCACCCCATTAATCTCTTCTGTTTGGACTAAGATATGTCTAGTGTTATCTACAGGCATTTGGCTCAATGCAATGGTGTCTTGCTTTTGTACCATGACATTTTTCTTGTACTTTCTATTCTTGTTTGTTTCATTTTTTATCTTTTCACTGACGTTTAAGAGCTCTGTCGCTTCATTTTGAGTCATACAATCCTATGTTAAAGGGATGAATTTGACATTCACAGAAGTTTGTTATTTTTATGTTTTAGTCTTGCTCGCGGTTTTTATTTGCATGTATCAAATTTTATGTACCACAACAATTAAGTTTGCATCTAGTTCCTTGTTCCTCTTATAAATCGATGATGCTGTATAATTGACTTTTAGTTTTGGCTTCCATTATTTATTGCTGGACTTATGTTTGTTGGACTGTGACATGCATGCCAAAGCTCAACCTTAATTTTCTTATTTACTCAGGTTGGTGATGGGACAACTACTGTTGTGCTCCTGGCTGCAGAATTCTTAAAGGAAGCAAAACCTTATATTGAGGATGGGGTGCACCCCACAGTCTAATTCGCAGTTATAGAACTGCAGGCAATATGGTCTGTAACTACCATTTTTTTTAACAGCCAACCTTTTGATCCTCTGCAACTATTTTCCAAAGTTGATTATTCATTAACATGAATTTCTGTCAGGCAATCCAAAGGGTTAAAGAGCTGGCAGTTAGCATAGAAGGAAAAAGCCTTGAAGAGAAGAAAACATTGCTAGCCAAGTGTGCTGCTACAACACTCTCTTCAAAACTTATAGGCGGTGAAAAAGAATTCTTTTCATCTATGGTTGTGGATGCTGTCCTTGCCATTGGCAATGATGACAGGCTTAATCTTATCGGGATTAAGAAGGTAATTATTGCAATAATTAATAATCTCTTCCAAGATGTTGTTCTGGGTTGAAAGGGTCTTAAGGTATTAGGTCTTGATATCATTCTGACTTAGGAGCTGATATATTAAGGATCGACTACTGGGCAACCAAGTAAATAAATATTTTCATCTAGAAGGGTTGTGCCATTCTATTTGTTTTTAATCTGTAGAAGGGACATACCTGGGATTCAGGACCTATAAGATAACCATTTTTGCCTAAAGAAAACCAGCTAGCCATTTAGTTATCAATTTTGTTCCACGAGGCTTTCAGGGTTGATCCATAAAACAAATGTTTTTGTTATGCAGAATGTAAGGAATTCATTTAAGGGGAAAAACTATGCTAAGATATCTGTTACAAATTTACTGATGAACCAAGCACCGATTGCCATTACATTTTAATAGCTATGTTGTTTTTCGTTGCTTTATTTTGCCTTTGATTACAGGCTACACTTGGTATGCCATGTAATATAGTATTCATTTGATTTTTAACTATAAGTCATTAATGCCTGATATTTTGATGTATCTTAGGTTCCTGGAGGTACAATGAGAGATTCTTTTCTGGTGAATGGTGTTGCGTTCAAGAAGACATTTTCGTATGCTGGATTTGAGCAACAACCAAAGAAGTTCATGAATCCGAAGATTCTTTTGTTAAACATTGAGCTTGAATTGAAATCTGAGAAGGAAAATGCAGAGATCAGGTATTCTTACTGATTCACTCAAACCCCACCTGCTACAGAACTGAATGTGTGCCTGTGCTCCATTCTTCACTTATGTTGCTCTATATGCTTTTCAAAGTTCGCTTACGCTGGCTCCATTTCCAACATACCTGTAGATTATCTGACCCTCTGCAATACCAATCAATTGTTGATGCTGAATGGAACATCATTTATGACAAACTGGATAAATGTGTGAAAAGTGGAGCAAAGATAGTTTTTGTCTCGGCTAGGTATTGGTGACATACCTGTAGATTATCTGACCCTCTGCAATACCAATCAATTGTTGATGCTGAATGGAACATCATTTATGACAAACTGGATAAATGTGTGAAAAGTGGAGCAAAGATAGTTCTGTCTCGGCTAGGTATTGGTGATCTTGCAACACAGGTGGCCTGATGTTTTCATTTAACCAAATAACCTTCTGTTTTTCTGTAATGTATACTTCTGCAGCCTATCTCAGATAATTTGGGTCTATGCAGTATTTCGCAGATCGAGACATTTTCTGCGCTGGTCGTGTCACAGAAGAAGATTTGCAACGTGTTGCTGCAGCAACTGGTGCAACTGTTCAAACTTCTGTAAATAATGTCATCGATGAGGTAAGCATGCCATTTTTTATTTGCTTGTGATCTGTTGAATTATCTGTTTTTGATGGATTCTTAACTGGAAATTTAGGGTTAATGTCAGCTACCTGGTGTTGAGTGCAAGCTGATTTCTTTCTCTTTTTTTTTCTTTGTAATTAAGGTACTTGGTTCCTGTGAGGTATTCGAGGAAAAACAAGTTGGCAATGAAAGGTTCAACATATTTAGTGGCTGCCCTTCTGGTCAGACAGCGACTATTGTGCTCCGTGGTGGTGCAGACCAGGTCTTCCATTGATACTCTTCTATTAGCCATCATCTGTTTTTAACATGTTATGAATGTCCTTACATTTCTTTGATTCTGTGCTAGTTCATTGAGGAAGCTGAACGGAGTCTCCATGATGCCATCATGATTGTGAGTGCACTTAAGAACTCGACAGTTGTGCCAGGTGGTGGTGCTATTGATGTATGTCTGGTGGTCAACTTATCAACATTGATGATTCAGCAGTTCATATACTTTTAAGCTGATTTTTTATGTTTTGTGTAGATGGAAATAAGCAAGTATCTCAGGCAGCATGCGCGGACAATAGCTGGGAAGTCTCAGTTCTTTGTAAATTCGTTTGCTAAAGCCCTTGAGGTACAAGTACAATATTCCTGGTCCATACTTTTCCTTAGTGGATTCAGGATTGTGCTTTTGTCTAGGCACTGCACTCAAAACTTTCCACTAACTTCTTAAGGATACAATAAATGTGCTGCTGCTGGTTATAAGTTGCATTTAATGTTCTGTCAAAAAGGGCTAATATTGTTGATCAACCGTTTGATTCTGATGACTTACATGTGTTACATCTTATCTTATATGTGCAAAGTTGGTGTTCACTCATTTAGTCATTTTCAATAAAACCATCCTGCAGGTTATCCCACGTCAACTTTGTGATAATGCTGGATTTGACGCTACTGACGTTCTCAATAAGCTCAGGCAGAAACATGCATCTGGTTGGTTTCCTTCAGTTTTATTTTTAGCCTAGTCTACACTTTTATGACAGTACAATTGTGAAGCACAAAGCTATTTAATTTACTGATGCGTGATGCTTGACTATTTTGTTCAGGTGAAGGTGCTAATTATGGTGTAGACATAAACACTGGCGGAATTGCCGATTCTTTTGCGAACTTTGTGTGGGAACCTGCTGTTGTAAAGGTACTTTCACATTTTGTTTCATTCATTTGCTTTTGGGTATCCATGTATCTTATGTTCACATGCTGATGTCTTTATAACTTTTTTGTTCAGATCAATGCTATAAATGCTGCAACCGAAGCTTCCTGCCTTATCCTTAGTTTTGACGAAACAGTGAAAAATCCAAAGGTAAGGAGCCATGCAAATGTCTAGGGTCCATTATAGTAAAAAAACACTGCCTTTACTCTTTTTTTCGTGAGTGGATTTTAGACTCATTTTCTTGTGGCAAATCCTCTTCCCTCCATAATGATATATTTTTAGGCCATCCCTTATGTCCTATTTAATCCAATCTATCCCCTCAGCTTGAATGTTCCGAATCACTAAATATAAATGACCATAGAAATGGTTAGTAGATTTTGGTACTTGAAAGAACATTTCTTTCTTTCTTTTTGTTCTTTTGCATCTTTAGAGATTGGTTTGACTGCCAAGGTGGCAAGGACTCGACTTTGCCACTTCAAATTGCACATGTTGAAACCATAGGTCCATGAAGACCATAGCATTTCTCCTAACTTTACGACTTTGAATTTAGACGGTCACAAAGTTATTAGATATTTTGGATGTTTCTTGCAAACAATTTGTTTTGTTTAAAGCAATTTATTCTTCACATGAACTAATTGCTATATTTCTTTTCCTCAAACTGTTGGGATTCTCTAGTCGGAGAGCGCACAAGGTGAGGCTGCAGCTGGTGCAATGGCTGGTCGTGGTGGAGGGGCAATGCGAGGACGTGGTGGCAGGGGCATGCGCAGGCGATAAACTTAGTCATGTTGATCCTGTAACTTTATTTTGATCGCCCTTGTGGGTCAGATTTTTTAGGTGCTGTTGTGTCGTACCGCACATGTAGTGTGAGTATATGGACACACTTTTTCGTGTCATTTTGGTGGCTGATAAACCAGCTGATGTCGTTTTTTGCTATTTTTCTGTGAGAGACAAACATTGTTTCGGTGGCTGACACACTTTTTCGCCCTTGTGGGTCAGCTTGTTTCGGTGGCTGATAAGCCAAGCGAACAGAGCTATTATTGTGTGCTTTTGGTTGGGAAGCAGTAGCAGCCTTTTTGTTTCATAGGAGATGCACCAGGCGATTATGAGTCTGTTCGTTTGGCTGTTTTTGGCTCATAAGCCACGACCGATGCTGTTTTGGTTGTTTTTCTGTGAGACAAAAATACTGTTTCGGTGGCTGATAAGCCAAGCGAGCGAACAGGACGTAGGAGAGAGACAGAGACTGTATATGCATATGCATGCTTAGCTTGATGCTGGTATGCGCACACAGGATGCATCATGCATGACAACAGGTATGCCGGGGATTTTCCTTCCAGTTCAAGACTAGCTCTTCACACAGTTCAGCAAACGCAAACTCTAGCTATATATTGCGAGAGATTTAGTAAAATCTGAAACAACAGGTACGCATGCTTGACAGCAGCTTGGTATATATGGTGGATCGCTCTCTCTCTCTCTACCACCACCTAAGTAGCTAGCTAGACGTGGTAGACGTTTTGCAAGTCAACATGATAGAGCTTTGACGGCTTGAGCCCCTGGGTGGCGTTGAAGAAGTGGAGCGTGCGCGCCCACTTGCGGCGGTCCTTGAGCTTGTGCACGGCCACGGCGTCGGCGATGTGCTCGTGCCGGAAGCAGTTGACGTCCGTGGCCATCTCCCTGTCCCAGTAGTCGTACATCCTCGGCTCCTCGTTGTACACGTTCTTGTACTTCCCACCCTTGCGCAGCCATCCGCCGAAGTCTTCGTCCTCCCAGTCGTGGTGGTCGTCACGGAGCTCCGGCGTGGCGGCGATCCACTCCACCACGTCCCACGACACGACGTACCCCATCCCGGACATGTACTGCTTCTCGGGCAGCCAGTGGCAGGGCGTCAGGTAGCCCTGGTACGCGTCCCGCCGCGCCTTCCGGCGCAGCGACTCCGCCAGCGCCGCCACCCGGTAGTACGTGTCGTCGTCGGTCTTGCCCACGTAGTCGTACCCCTTCCCGCCGTCGCCGGCGCCGAACAGCCCCGGCACGGCCGAGAAGTAGGCGTACGTCTTGCCGTCGTTCATGTTCTCCGTGCAGTTGAGCACCACCACGTCGCCGTACGCGATGATCTCCAGCGCCACCAGGATGCGGTCCTCCTCGCTGTCGATGCGGCACATGACGAAGCGCACGTCCACCACCGCGCGCACGGGGCGCGGCTGCAGGGAGTAGGCCAGCCGCAGCAGCGCGCGCCGCTCGTACGTGCTTGGGGTGGTCACGATGCCTATCAGCAGCCGCACGTCCACCGCCTCCTCCGCCGCAGGAGAGCCCCCGGCGGCGGCGGCGGCGAGACGGCCGACCGCCGACGGTGAGCAGCCGGTGTTGTCGTTGCATGACGACGACGACGACCAGAACATCCCCGGGAGACTGAAGTTGTCGGGGAAGAGGACCAGGTAGATGATCGCAGCCAGGAGGATGCCAGGGAGGAGGAAGAGCGAGGTGCGTGGGGACGACGACGACGGCGCTCCAGGAGAAGACGGAGGCTTCATCCTGCTGTACGTCCGCCCGGCGGTCGTCGTCAAGTCTGGCTAGCTGATTAGCTGCTGCTGCTGTTGACTTGGTGAGCTCAGTAGAGTGTTCGCCCGCGAGCTGTTAGTTAAGCACTTAACTTAAAGCTCGCTTAAGTAGAAGGAGCACTGACACGCTGTGCTTTGCCCTGCAGCCTTGCAGGAATCGAAGGTGCTGTAGATCTGAATCCAAGTGTGTCTGTTCACTGAACTGCTCCGGGGAGTAAACCGCGCTTCTATTTTTCTATAATCCTAGTGTGAAAATCGATGCCTTGAGCTGTCCATACATAGCGTTTTTTACTGTACCATGTGTGAATCTGTGACTACACAATTGGCTGATCTAAGCCCGATCAGCTCGTGTGGGTAAATCTTTCTATCGGAAGCTCATCGACAGCATTTATTGCGTAGATTCGAAGCGAGCAGGATCCGAGGAACGTAACGTGCAGCTGTTGACCAACACTGTACTACCGTGCATCATTTTTCTTTTGACAAATGCTAAAATGGACACTCGGTTGTTTTCCCCCAACCAGCAGTCGATTTTTCCAACACGCTTGCTTCCCTCTGGTCGTCGCCTTTGATGGAGACCAGCGCGCGGCGTCGTCGTCGTCGGCGCCTCGGCCCGGCGAGACGGCGGCGGCCTCAACGCGGTAGAGAAACTCGCGCATCTCCAGCGCCCGGCGCTCCATGGTCATCATGCCGGCTTCTGTGCGGAGAGCAGGCCGCCGCTAGGCTCCAGAGAACTTGGGGATGACGGCTGCTGGGCCTAGGCTTCCCCGTGATTTTAGAAGCACATTTTGGCCCATTGAACACGCGATTACGTATTCGGCCTGTTAAAAACTCATATGGGCCACATGAGTACTTGGTCCATTTAAAGTAGGCAACGTATGCTATGAAAACCAGGTTTTCGTGGAAACTATGGAAACTCGCACGTAGATCGCTGGATCTAAACCCGATGGATATGGCTAATGGTGAGAGATTAGCAATTAACCCCTCCCACTGCATCCACATCGCTAATCACTTGACGTGGATGAGTGGGAGGGGTTAATTGCTAATCTCTCACCATTAGTCATATCTATCGGATTTAGATCCAACGATCCACGTGCGAGTTTTTATAGTTTCCACGAAAACTTAGTTTCCATAGCATACGTTCCCTTTAAAGTAACCCTCGCCGAGCATATCCACAGTAAGCTAACACCATTCGATCCCAGCCGTTCACTTGCGAAACTGACGGATCCCATACTTAAGTCCTGCCACCGCCGCCGTTTAGGGTTTCTTCTTCTCGTTGCTGCGCCGTCCCCCGCACTCGACCTCCGAACCCATCGTCTCAGGCGGCAGAAGCGGCAGCGACGAGATGGTGAAGGGGCGCACGGGACAGCGCGTGAGGCTCTACGTCCGGGGCACCATCCTCGGATACAAGAGGTGAGCTCCTTCTCCTTCGCCCCCAAGCCGATCGCCCTTAGCTTTGCTCATGAAACCTTGTTGTGACGCGCGTGCTGGCAATGGGCGTGGCTGGCTGATGCAGGTCCAAGTCGAACCAGTACGAGACCACGTCGCTAGTGCAGGTCGAGGGGTGAACACCAAGGAGGACGTCGCTTGGTACTGCGGCAAGCGGATGGCCTACATCTACAAGGCCAAGACCAAGAGCAGCGGCACCCACTACCGCTGCATCTGGGGCAAGGTCACACGCCCGCACGGAAACTCCGGCGTCGTCCGCGCCAAGTTCAAGTCCAACCTGCCGCCGGAATCCATGGTGAGCTGGAGCGCCATCCCCGTCTCGATTCGTCGCTACTTCCCGCTCTGCATTCTGTGTGCTCTGTGCTGATTCTGTTTTGCTGTACCCATTTGTTGCAGGGCCGCAAGGTCAGGGTCTTCATGTACCCCAGCAGCATCTAAAGGTTTGTGTGGATTGCAATCTACTCAACTTACTGATACTAAGTCGCACGCCCTGATTATTGTTGAATGCCTCAATACCTAGTTCCTCTCTACGTGTTGCCATTGTGGTATCCATTAGTGCTGCTCTGCCCTTTCAGCAAATGTGTCTTTGCAGATGGACTTGTTCTTATGTGGTGCAACATGGCCAATTAAGGATTAGTGGCTGGTTATTTGGCTGTACTCTTTCAGTTGTGTGCGCCACTTAATAATTAGGCAATCCAGCATTGAGATTCTTCAGAACCTTTCATTGTGTATTGATAGAATCATGTTAGGGGATTAAAAAGGACACGCATCACAGCTATTTCTACACACATGAACAGGATCAGCAGAAATTATCTGCAGGACACCTGTGCTGCCTGGTTTCATCAAAGTCATTGCCACATTGGTGTTGTAAGAAGGGAGATAGCTAGCTTATTTGGTTGATTGAGTACATCTGCATTTTGATAGTTCTGGAATCATAGTCATTTATTTGAGCCCTCCCAGGCTCTCACACTTATCAGCTATGTGCATTTTCAATTTCATTTTCCAATTTTGTGTGGGATTCTGTATCTTAGCATAGCAGAGTGCCAGAGTTACCTTACCTTTTTCTTCTTGTATAAGAAGTATTTTGTTTGCTACTGAATATGAATTTAGAAAAAATACTTTTGCAACTATCTGTTCTTGCTATCATCAAATGTTTTTCTGAGATACTTCCTGTAGCTATTCACACAAGGCCCTTTTTATCAGCTTCTAATACTGTCTCATCCAATACAGATAATTTCAAGGTGTGGAGGATCGTGCTTTTCTTCTAGATTTTGTCTTCAACTTAAACTGTCCTTGCAAGGGTTGTGTTCAGGTTGATAATTAGCAGGTTGAGCTGTCTATTTGAGAACCCTTTAAAGTTCTCCAAGTTTTGGTGTATGGATCACTTGAAACATTATATGGAGTTTAAGTTAGAAACTGAGTTATTTGCCATATTTATGTATGATGATATGCGCTAATCGTATACGCTCTCATTGCATCTTGAGCGACGGTTCTGTGATTTCATGAGCGTATCTCCTCCATGGTCATGTGGTTGTCTATTCAAGAGCTGTGGATGGTTTCGTTTCATGATGCTCCTGAACTGGACCGTTGTGGCAATTGTTTTGTCTGAACCTCATCGTGCTCTTCGATTGGTCTGTGCCAATTTTTTTATATTTGTCTAACATGTAAAATTCCAATCATCAGCTCGTCCACTAGTACTTTTTTTTTGTCTAACGTTGATCAGTTTACAGATATTTTTATGACGTTGTGGAGACGACTAGAAATGATTAGTTTGTCTGATGCAGTGTCGTATAGAATCTTTTATATAATGTGTAGTGAGAAAAGCTTGTTATTTCGTGAAGCAACAGTCTCGTGAGTTGATTCTTTGGAGCACCTCTTTTACCATTTTTTTTATTTCTGCTATGCAAATTACAAGCTTTCCTTTTTTAGTCTTGACATTAAGACAAGGAAAATATAGAAGGATTTTTTCCCCACAACGGACAGGCTGAATTTTCATTATGGATAATAACGGAAATACACAGGTTTCTTGCCATCAGCCAAGATTAAGACCCAGGCCGCTTATTGCCCTCCGGCCCAAGCACAAAGGGTTTTGTCAGAAAACCAACCAAAACTGTTCTCAAGACCATATAAGAGCACCTTTAAGATTTTTTTTTAAAAATTACACTCTATATTATCATTTTGAGAGTAATTTAAGTAAAAATCGCTTTATATATCTTCATATTCTCCAATAGTTTTTCAATATCTTATGCATACTCTATAATACTCTATAGAATGCCTTGAGAATTCAATTAAAAAGACAATTGATTTTTTTCATCAATATCTATATTTCTATAAAAAAAGACAGTTGACCCATAGATCCACCTTTTTTTGGATATGAATTTTGTGGAGGTATACTGTTTGACAAATTACTTGTGGAGTGGAGCTAGATTTGATGAATATGGAGTTTGAGGAGCTGTCCCAGGTGCTAAGAGGTGCTATAAGACAGTACTGCTTGGGCCGTAATCACTGGGCTTAGTATAGGCCACAACTGCTGACGGCCTGCTTTTGCCCCAAAATCTGTTCAAGCCCAATTGGCCAAACCCCTCTCTCCGCGTCTCGGTGCCTAGCCGGCTCGCCGCTCGCAACCGCCGTCGCCATTTGTTCCTGCTTCGCGCGGTCGCGCCCGTCCGCTTCGAGTTCTCCCCAAACAAAAAAACCCTCCCGCCTTCTCCACGGCCCTCGCCGAACGCCTAGCATGGCGGAGGAGCAGATGGAAGAGGCGTCCACGGCCGCGGCGGCGGCCACGCCGTTCCAGCTCCAGTTTGACAAGCCCATCCCGTTCCAGGTCTAGTCTCCGCCTCCCTCCTCCGCCTCTCCCTTTTGCGTAGCCAAATGCTGTGTGTGCTAGTTCGCGCTGTACTGATTCGTAAGTCTTAACGAACATGTGCTGACTGCTGAGGCTGAAAAATAGTGTGCGGCCGCTTGGGCTCACGCCGTGTTGGTTCACGAGAAGTGGCGACTGGATCCTTGGACCTTGGGTTGCTGCTGCCGAGCGTTGCGCGTCCCTACTGTTGTCTGTTGAAATTCCTAGGATTAAATCGGATCCTACTGTCGCTGTGCAGAGCTGAGAGGGATGCTGTTGGGTTCAGTACTTCAGTGGGAACTGGTTGGTCTGAACTCTGTGTGAATCGTGAGGTGCCATTTCACTGATATGGAGCATTGATTTCAACTTTGAGTGCTATTTTTGTTCGCAAATGTAATTTAGTGTTTGAACCATTTGCTTCCTGTCCATGCTTAACCCGACTCGTATTCTGTTTATTATTGGCTACCAAACAATCCTTAAGTAACAGAGGAGTTAATAGCAAGCATATATCAACTGGTTGCTGATGCTGAATTTCAACTTTTGTCCTTATATCATTTCTGTATGATTCAGAATCAATTGAGCACAATGAGATTCAATTTCCCATTGTTCTTTGTTCCTATTTCTTAATGTATGCTAAATGGAGGCATTGGGCACTGATGTACCTATGTTTCATACTTTTAGATAAAAATGGCAGAATGGAATCCGGAGAAGGATCTGCTTGCTATGGTTACTGATGACTCCAAGGTTCTCCTACATCGCTTCAATTGGCAAAGGCTATGGACAATCTCTCCAGGTTGGTACACCCCTATTCCATTGCCCTCAGATGCCGATTTTTTTTACTCACTTTGAATGTTCCTTGTCTTTACAATCAGCACAATCTGTTAATCTCAGTGTGCCCTTCGTTTATACCTTCTTAATTAGTAGTTATAGTGAGTATAAGATCGTTTCTGCTTTGAACTTCTAAATGGCAGTGAGAAGTGAGAACTAAAGTATTTATTATTTTTCAGGGAAGTGCATCACATCAATTTGTTGGAGTCCTGATGGTAAAATAATAGCACTTGGCACAGAAGATGGTTTGGTTCTTTTGCATGACGTGGAGGTGTGTATCTGGATGATGAATAAAAACTCTTGGCGCCTTTTGTGTCTTTGTATGAACATTCGATTCATACTTCATAAAAACCTGATCCAGTGCCTACGTTCTCGTAATGATTTTTCTAATTGTTTATTTTCACTTTGAATCATGCTTACCGAACGTTTCTGAGTGAACTATTAGGAGACAATTAGGGGACTCAGGCACAAGGACTTCTTGCCCAATTATGTTTTCAATAGAGGCATTTTAATACTTCTTGAAGAATAATGTGCGCCGGCTATATGATTGTGTTTGACATACAGGACCGACTTGATCACATACAGTTGGGGATCTTGCAGCCACTTCTTGAACATCTATGCAGATTCTCAAGACCTTATTCTTCCATGATAAACTTCTCACAATATTTTCTTGAAATGAAATACACCCTTTTCCCATAACGCTCTCTTAGTATCTTTCATCCTCTGCAAAGCTAGCTTGGCCTGCTTCCAGCTAGCCACCTGCTGCTTGTATTAAAACAAACTTTACAAATTGACGTCATCACTCAACAAGTAGTTTGTATTCTGTAATAAATATAATGTTTTCTTTGACCATCTTTCAATTGCTAATTTTCTTCCCACAAGCTTGAAGGGCTAACAAATAACTTGGTGGGGGAAATTTACCAAACTCTGCCAAAATGCTTAGGTAGAGGTGATTGATTGGCACTTTAATCACACACACACAGGGGGAAATGTATTGCAGTGTCATTAAATTTCAAGATCTACTTGTTACTTTTCTTTTACACTGTCACTTTTCTTTTACAATGTCTCATTGCAGAACGGGAAGATGCTAAGAACTACAAAATCTCACGATGTTGCCATTGTATGTTTGAATTGGGCAGAAGACGATCCACTGTCAAGGGTATGCTATTGCCTTTGCCATCTTATTGTTGCATCTCATTGTAATATAAAAAAAAAGCACCGTCCAATTTTAAACATCATATAGTAACACATGTGTAGTCATGAAAAGTTTCAGCTCTAATCTAAATTAGTTTACGTCCCTACTAAAACTTCTCATTACTGAGTCTTCTGCTAATTTATTCAGACTGACAAGGATGAGTTTTTATCCTATGAAGACCGCACCACACGTTTCTTTCCTCCTGCTCCTGTGATGCCTAGGATAGGTGGACTAAGTTCTGGAGATACTGGTCTTGTGGATGAGAACGAAGAAGCTATTCCAGAATTTTCTAGTGCTTCCTGTCAGCGTTTTAACATTCTGTGCAGTGGTGGCAAAGATGGTTGTGTTTGCTTCAGCATTTTTGGAATATTTCCTGTCGGAAAAATAGTAAGTAAATACAGTAACTCAGTTGTCGTCCATAATTTGAACTCAACAAAATTAGTCTGTCATGCATGCTTTCTCCTGCTTCAGTGTTTCCTGTACCTGTTATTGGTTCTAGAGACCTTTCTACCCGAACAACTCATCTGGAAATCTGTTCTACACAGAAATATTTGGTTAAGCTAATAAGCTCAATTTAAACAAAGCAAACAGAAGTTGAGCCCTAGCCTTTTAGGATTGGCTATTGTTATTAGTGGCAGACCCACAGTACATCTGTTTTTCGCAAAACCAACATACTCTAGGTGTCATCTGAGTATCTGACCATGTACAATTCATCTTCTTTTCCATGTGTTGACAAGCTGCTGGTGTAATATGAGAGTAGAAGTTTCACATATTTTATGCATTTGCATCTTTGTTTACTTTCCTGTGTAATCTCAAGGGTTGAACCTTTGGTCATTTCAACAACCATTGCCAATTTTCTGTAATTTTTATGATTGTTCTTTGTCCAGTTCAATGCTCTATGAACCAGTAGCTTAATGCCTTTGAAATTTCAGAACATAACTAAAATCCCAATTAATGTTGGATCTTCTGGAAAGAGTTATCGACTCCAGGATGCTTCAGTCAGCAAGGTAATCGATGCTTAGTTTTCAATGCACATGTTAATGTTTTAGAGATGAGATTCTGTGCACTTTCATTTAAGAAAAAAGAGATCATGTGCACTCATTTTTCTTATATCAGATCTCTTTATCAAGAAACCTCCAGAAATTGGTTCTTCTGTGCTTTGGAAAGTTGGTTGACACCGACAACCTTTCTCACAGCTCCGAAAATTCTGGATTACATTGTCTCTACCTAGATACTTCTATCTTCTTGAACCGGTAATGACATAATTGTTTCATTAAGTTGTACTTCCTTCCTTGTTCATAAACCATATCTTGTTGTCTTGTTGTATGCTGAGTTCTATATTAATATCCACATTTAGTTCTAGAATTACCTATCTTTTAATGGGCCATGACTCGCTTTAGGTTTTATAGAAACATGCAAAATTTCATTACTAAAAACAAACCCAAAGTATTTCATTGATAAACTTGTAAGGATGTTAACTCTTGGTCTGTGTATCAATTATGCTTATTATTGTCATGTACTGAAATTTGTATTTACTATCCATAAATGCTGTAAAGAAAAAATGAGCTGCATCAGGTGTCCCAACAAGCATCAAGTATTCAAGATCTGGTCGAAGTTGTCCGTGCTTCTGTATCTTTAATATCCAAACAATGGTCAAACGCCATGAGTTTATTTCATGAGAAATTTAGTGCCTTGCCCAATCTGATATCTGCACATGGTATGATGGTTTCTCTTGAACCATATGCATCAGGAAATTTGTTCCTTCATTCTTCCATAGCTGAAAGTTTCTAACATGAAAATTTCTAATGCTTACAGGAGTGGAATCTAGTTCTGAGGATGAATTTCTAAGCCTTTTGTTTGGGACACGAACAAGTCCAGCACTTCACCAATTTTTAGCTAGTTCACTTGGTGAAACGGTAATTGTTGCCCCTACACTTTTGTAGCTTGTTTTGTGAGACCATCTGCCTAAACTGTCATTCATGTGTGGGTAGGGTCTCAAGAGGATAGCCAAGGCTGTTGACAGTGCTGGAAGAGATATTCGTGGCATTATCACTGAGCATCTTCAGGTCAGCTACTACCTACTGATGCCACAGAAGCATTCACCTACACTATGGTTTTCCAGTTTGTTTTGTGTAGCAGTGGATACTATAGATCTTTTTAGCATTTTACTAGTTAGGGATGTCAAACTTGATTTTCTGCATGAAAGTATGGCTAATTATGTGATTCCCTAAATTTAAAGTCATATAATTTTGCTGGACTAACAAGTATTACAGATACATGTACCTTTTTTTCCCCTTAGTTTCTGTTGCAAAAATTGAGCACCTTCTTATTTATGTTCTTTATCTACAGCCTGCAGTGGAGATTATTTCATTCAGACTTGCAGAATTAAGAGGCCTTGCAAGATGGCGTTCACGATTTCAAATTATTGGGTTAGATGAAAAGCTTATTGATGGTGTAACTGAGAGTATAGGGATGTTAGTTGTTCAAGTTGAGCGCTTTTCAAGGGTTGCAGCTACTGTTGTTTATCTGGTACCTTTTATTTCCTTTTGCATATTCTAGTACCTTCCGCTTGAATTAGTTTTTTTTAATCTTTTCAAAATGAAGCTCCTACCTCCTACCTAAATAATGTCCTATTTCTTTTAATGGTCAAAGTGTGCTAAACAGATTCATCCCATTGACTGTTTATTTGAGTAGTAGGCTGAATTTTTTTTTTAAAAAAAACATATAGTAGGCTGAAAGTTGCCTACCATTTGCCAGTGAATGTTTGGACAACCAATTATGTTCCAATAGTTTTCCCCTAAATGGAGTTTTCTTAGCACCTAAATTCTGCTGGTTTTGTGGATCCGAATATGACATCTTTGTGCATGCAGTATCTTCAAATCAATCTGTAGATTTTGATACACCTAATTTATGCATTGATCGTGCTTTTATTAGTCACATGCTATTTGATGTGCATTGTGTTTGTCTATAGCATGTGTTTCTGTGATATGATCTATCCTCTATGCTTCATGGTTGGTGGTGACAAGATTATGTTGAGGGGGAGGAGGGGTGGGGGGGGGGGGGGGAGAGGAGGTTATTCTATTATTCTATATTCTATAGTAATAACTACCATTGTTAACTGTTTTTCAGTTTCAAAATTTCTTCGCCTGGGTTTTAAAGTCTGTTAAAATATTATTAAATGAACCTACTGACCAAGTACCAGCAGCAAACAGGTTAGTCCTTTTTTCCTGATATTCTTTTGATTCACAAATCATGTATCAATGTTTTGTTATTAATTACCAGGTCTCATCCTTTGTAGTGAACTTGTGGTGATTTTTCTTAAGTTCCTTCTTGATAAGGATCCAATCAAACAGCTACTTGAAGCAGATGAGAGAATTGAGTGTGATATGTAAGTAACATTCTACTTTCTATCGTATATTTCCTGTGTAAAAGTCAAAAAGTGTTATTAAATTCTATTCATCCGTTGTTTTTTTATAAGATAACTGTCATGCACATGTCAAACCCCTCCAGTGGGGTTAAATGTACATAAGAATGTTATAGCCTGACATGATTGGTTTGTTCTACCATGAATTTTATAAATGCCAGTTAAATAACAGGATTTACTTCTGAAATTTGTAATTTGTAGTTTTTTTCTACACTTGGTATCTTGGTGTTGGAAAATGCATTGTCCTCTGGAGCCAGTTATTGAAAATCTTGGGATATAGGGTCCATGAATCCAGTTATGTGATGTGTGTATGGTTTTCTGGGCGCGTCGTATATGTTCTCTTGTTTTGCTGGATTCATTCCAGCTGTTTGTACTTTATTTCTCCTCTTCTATAATCATGACCTGATGAGCAGCTCTCCAGCTGGTTCGAGAGAAAAAAGATATATGAATCTTGTGTCCGAACCAGCAAAAGTTATTAAAAGTCACTCAGTTACATGGAGCCGTTGTTTGTTCCTATGTTTTTTGCCATCATTATTTAGTTTAGCAGTTTTTAATTTGTGATGATGTTTTCCTGGCTTCCCGCATTTATTATTTTTGTTCAACATGGGTTTTCAGGGATACTGCAAGACATGTAGAGCAACTAGTAGTTTTTGGAGGATTTACAGACACCCAATTTTTGGAAAAGACTTTGGTAAAACAATTCAATGAGTTGGAAGTTAGGTAAGTCATTTTATAACTTAGAAATTAGAAATCTGTACCAGTTATATGTTCTCCATTGCTTGGTAGTGATATTGTGTCTATCGTACTTGTTTTGACTAACATTGTTGCTACTTGAACATTCATTATTTTATCATGTCTTTGTATTTTCACTTTCCACAGTAAAAATTTCGAATGTGTTGCTCCTTGCCTTTGGCTAACATTGTTTATGCTGCACTTACCACTTCTGGTGTCATCCATTTCAGCTTGAAGGAGGCTTTCTTGATGCCATTTACCACTATCTCTTCACAGATACAATGTCAAGGATTGCTTCCTTTATACCCTGTTACATCATCAGTTACCTTGTCATCATCCTGCACGCCAACATCAATATCATTTTATAAGGTTCATGGTCTCTTTAGTGATTTTTGACAAGTGCTCATCATTACCTGCATCCTGTACGCACCATGCATGTTCACAAAGTAAATCATACTCATTAAGTTATTATTTGCTACTATGCCTGTCTGGAACTCATGTATATACCTTGCATTGATGACGATGTTGTTCTTCATAATCTGTAACCATCGTTACTTAAAAAAACAGGATGAAGATTCACCGCATGAGGAATCCTCCTATAGCTTGACTGACTATGTATGCTTCAAGATACCTGATGGATCATTAAATAAAAGAAATTGCATCGGTATGATTAAGGACTCTGGTAACTGTTGTACTGCCCTCAGCATGGCGCCACTTTCAGGTTTTCTGATGCATATACCTGACGGATATGAGTGTGTTGACCTGTCACTTTATAAGGTACTCATGTTGTATCTGTTCAGACAGTATTCCAGTTTTTGTACAATACTTGGCATAGCTTACAAAAGTAATAATTACCCATTTTTGAAACAGGACAACCAAGTAGTTTTACTATTGAGTGAAACATCTTGTTCTGATAGCCCTGGAAAATCTTGGATGGTGATGCTGCAGACAGAGAACTTTTCCTTTATGCCGCTCTCAGGAACATTCCCTGCAAATATTTACAGTTTGCAAAAACTGGTGGTAATAATTCTTGTTTCCTATATGTTTGATCTCCTGATATATACTTCATTTCATAGCAGCTCTATATAATCATTAACGATGTCTTCGGAATTGGTGTATTGGCAACAACTTAATTTGTGCTATTTAATTACTTGTTAGTAATTATGTTACTTGACCTTACCTTTTGGTACTGATATATTGTCGTCTTTCCTGTCACGACACTTGCAGGCATTGGATCTGCAATTGGACACAGATTATGGGAAAGTTCGTAGCATACCTCACGCCGTATCTACTCCACTTGCAGTCAGTGGTATGTCGAGCATGAACTGTCTATATAGGAATCTTATTTGTCGTTACAATATAGATATATAGTGTAACTCCTGGCGCTTCCTTCTCTGATCGTTGTATGCAGCATCAAGAGGAGTAGCATGTGTCTTTTCATCTCGGAGGTATGCCTTGGTTTATATCCTCGATGAGGATGAGGAAGAGGAGGGGGATGAAATTTCTGATATGGAGTGATTACTTCACCGTCAGCTCAGCCATTTCAGTAAAAAGAATTAAGCTTCAGCAATTAGCATGTCTGCTGTCTTGTTGCGCTGGAGGAAGAAGCCGGGAGATAGCGATACGTACGGACACGTTGTCTCGTTTCAACGGCAAAGCAGTGCATGCTCGGGTTACGTTGCGTGGTAACAAGTCATCATGCGCAACCGCTTTTAGAGCTCATGAAATCGTCCCCGAGATGTGTGGGCCCTGCAAGTTGGGTTTGTCGTGGTTATGCGGAAAGCGAGCAAAATGGGAAATGGTGTCGCGATATCTTTAACTTGAAAGCGTTCACCCATTTCTGATCGTGTTGTGTTATAATTAGTACGTTCATCCATTTCTGATCGTGTGGGTTGTGTTATAACGAGTACTTGACTAGTGTAGTTGTGTTACAAATCTAGAGGTAAGGTCAACGTGCAAAAGAGTCTGCCTTAAATCTTGATGGTTACTAGGTCTGATGTGTCAAAAGACGACGTTTTATGTGGATTCATTCTTCTAGCGTTCGAGAGCTGCTACTGTACTTGGTAATGTACATTGTTGATTAAACTTGTCTTGCACCGGCTCCTAGCTCTAAACTACTAGGCTCTAATGTAGTAATTTCATACGCCTTATTTGCTTGGTTTATGAGTTATCAATCACAGAAACGAGCCGAACAGACTGGAACAGACTGAAACGATGTAGCAATTTCACAGGAATCTGTTTAATTTCACTATACAAATGACAGAAAACAGGGGGAATAGATGAAATCGGAGAGGTATGACATTGTTAGTTGGACCTTAGTATCAAGTGGCACACTAGTATGTTACATAAACATAAGGTGACCATGCATGTAGAATAGAACCTTGAGTGATGCTCAAATATGAACTTGTAGACTTGTATGGGCCTGAACTAACTTCATCTGTATTTTAGATTGTACTAGCAAAAAAGTGCTCTGGCTTTGATAAACTAAAAATGAACCAGGCAATGAAGGCGAATTGGGTGTGAGTGGCTTCATCAGCTCCTGCTGGAGCCGAAGCCCCAAATAGACACATCACATAAGCATTAATTTATGATCGAAGGTTGAAATCATTGACACAGTTATGTATGTGGAGAACTTGAACAACTTAAAATTTGAGATGAAGTACTTACTTGTGATAAGAAAAAGTACCTAACAATTCTAAGTTAGATTGACATTTTACAGATTCACATATACTAGAGTAATGTAGCTGGAAGTCGAAGAAATGTCGATGTAATTTAGTACGGGGTGATTGGTTGCACGCAAGAGGCCATCATGAGCCTCATCCTGCATCGCTTGGTGTACTTGACCGTGTTTGGATGCCTGTCTCGTATTTTTTTTCTACTCCGTCTCATTCATCTCCATCTCTGTGTCCTGCATGACTCCATCTTCTCGATTTCCACTTCTCTCATGACGACAATACACCTATGATACATAAGTCCATGTATCATACATACACTTAAAACTCTTATCCATATATGCAACCAAATAAGATCTCATCTTATACTAGATCAATAACAAAAATCACCAAACATAACTAGATGTACAGTTTAAGCGTGCATCTCACTATCCTAGACCAGCTTTCCATCCCGACTCTCCATCACCAAAGCAATCGATCACCCTCTGCATGCATGAACATGACATGATATATCTTCGACATATCATTTGGCTCCATTCAACAATAGTTATCGTTTTCGTTTACCGATAAATAACTTTAATAAATTTATATAAAAATATTAATATTTATAGTACACAATTAATACCATAAGAAACAATTAATATTATTAGATGACTATTGGATCTATTTTTTATAAATTCACGTATTTTCTCGGTGGTGTTTTGCCTCCGACGCTAACCCGCCATCTGATCTTGAATTTAAGCAAAGATTTAAAACTGCCCTGGAAAAAAAAACAAAGCCAAAAAAAAAAAAATTGCTGCATCGTCCGCATCACACCGGCCACCAGTCACCCCCCTTCCTTCCTTCCAGATCTCCCCGCGCACCTGCATCTCGCCCGCCAGCGACCGGCGAGGGGGCGCGCGCCCGCCGCCGCCGCCGCGATGTACCTGGCGTACGGGTGGCCGCAGTCGATCCCGCTGGATCCGGACGACTCGGACCGCGTGGTCCTCCTCCGCGTGCTCGGCCGCCTCCTCCTCGCCGTCTGCCCGGCCTCGCTCCACCTCTGGTCCGCCACACAGCACCGGGTGCGCCTAGCCCGCTTAGACCGCTCCCCGGAGTCCCTCGCCGCCCACGGCCACAACGCGCACGCCGTGTGGAGCCCCGACTCCAAGACCGTCGCCGTCCTGGTCAGCCCACTCCCCCTCCCCTCCCGGACCACTTCGCTCGCTCCCTCCGCGCGCCGGCGCGGCAAACTCACCATGCTGTTTCTGCGTGGTGTGTGCAGACCTCTTCCTTCTACCTCTACGTTTACAAGGTTCAGCACTCGGGGAAGCAACTGATCGTCGGTGGCAAGCAGGTCCCGGGGCTTTGCCTGGCTAGTATATCCCTAATCATCACCGAGAAGGTTCCTCTCGCCAATGGCGTTGCTATAACGTACTGTGTTTGCCCGCCTCTCCTTAAGTCTTCGTCTACAAAATGAGGCGCTCCACTACTGCAGGGGAGCTAACTTGTAAGTTTGATGTCTCGTTGCAGGAGCAATTTCGTGTGTGACAGCAAAAGCATGCTTCTCGGACTATCCAATGGGCATGTGCAGGTGGTGTCCTGGAATGCTGAGGTACATGGAAATGCATGCAACTTTTGTTTATTGTAAGTTACTGATTATTAGGTGCGAAATAGGTCTGCTGTACCCGCTCTTCCTACTTGCGGATGCTAAGTGTTGTCTGTGTATTTGTTGTTGCTTGCCAGTTCTCAGACAGCTTCAAGCCTGGTTGCTCTGTGTGTTCGTCTGAGAAACCTACTGCTGTCGTAGATGCGTTGGTGTTTGATCCTCCCAGTTTGCGAGAAAACTCTAACGCAAGGCCTGCTCCTTGCTGCACAGGCAATTCTTCTATTGTCCATGTTGAGCTGTCGGTGAAGCTAAGGTTGCTGGTTGCTTTGTACTCAGGCTGTCACATTGCCCTCTGTACTATTGGTAAGAAGGGATTAAGGCAGCCTGGCAGCATCAGAGTGGAGAGATGGTTGGACACTGATGATGCAATGTGTACATCTGTGGCTTCTGAGCAACAGATTCTTGCTGTCGGGTGCAGCCGAGGTGTTGTTGAATTGTATGATCTGGCAGAAAACACACGGCATATACGAACCATTTCGTTATATGATTGGGGGTAAGTCTCACATGGTATTTCATTGTTCACAAGCTATAGCAGCTTCTACATGGATACTTCTGATTGACTGCAAATTTCTGGCAGTTGATTTAAAATCTATGCTAGTCAGTGAGACAACCCTACCTGGCACTTTGTCTAAATAAAACACTTTTAGCCATCTGCTATTATCTTGTGTTTAGGCTCAATCATTTCCTTTTCCCTAGAGTTATCAATTGTTTAGCATTTCATGGACCTTCTGTGGTTAAGGTGTAACCATGCCAATTCACACCACTCTACTTTTGGTTATTCTATTTGAAGCTGAGCTGTAACTACTACTTTTCCTTCTTTTTTGGATAAAAAATTGTAGGTATTCAGTGGAGGATACCGGTCCTGTTGCCTGTATATCTTGGACGCCTGACAATTGTGCTTTTGCAGTTGGGTGGAAATTTAGGGGACTTACTGTATGGTCTGTGTCTGGATGTCGGTTGATGTGTACTATTCGTCAAACTGGTTCAAGTTCTGCCTCATCTCCAATGGTGAAACCTAGCGCCCTAAAATTTGAGCCTCTTATGGGAGGAACATCACACATTCAATGGGATGATAATGGATATAAGTTATTTGCTGTCGAAGAAAGCTTGTCAGAAAGGGTTCTTGCTTTCTCATTTGCCAAATGTTGCCTAATCAGAGGGCTTTCAGGTACAACATATTCCCACCAGGTTCTTTATGGGGAAGATCGAATCCTTTTGGTTCAACCAGATGATGCTGATGAACTGAAGATATTGCATCTTAATGTTCCAGTTAAGTGTTAATTTCTTTGCCTTTGATATATTTGAGAGCTAAAAATGCTGCAACCTGTGTTATTTGATGATGCATTTTTATGATAGTATATATTTTTCGAAGTAGGTTTCATACATTTCCCAGAACTGGCCAGTGCTACATGTGGTGGCAAGCAATGATGGGATGTACTTGGCAGTTGCTGGCTCTCACGGGCTAGTGCTCTATGATTTGCGAAATAAAAGGTGGCGATTTTTTGGTGATGTTACACAAGAGCAAAAGATCCAATGCAAAGGCCTATTGTGGCTGGGAAAAATTGTTATTGTGTGCAACTATGTTGAATCGTCAAACACGTGAGTTCTCACTTCTATACAATCTTCCTTGCTATTCCTATCTTGTAACTGACTTGGCCCCGTTTTCTGGAGCTTTGGTCGGTTTTGGATCCGACTCCTCCGTGCACTGTAGCAAGGAGCAGTTTTTATCTCTCTTCTCAAAATGAGCTAGGAGCTGGTGAAGCCAACTATTTTTTTGGCTTCACTAGTTTCAGGCTCCTCTGCACACTGTAGCAAGAAGCGGGGACCGTTGGGAGCAGTGGACGAAGGCTCACCTTTTCTGGTTGAGCATGGGAGAAAGCTCCCTTACATAGGAGTTTCTGGCATTGAACTATGTTCCTTGAAATACTAGCTGAACTGCATTTTTCTGCTTATATTTTTTCTCATTTTATTTACTTAGGCCTCCAATGCCTTTCTTATTACAATATATTTTAGTCACAGACATGTTTCATTCTTTTGGCTCAGGTACGAGCTTCTCTTTTTCCCAAGATATCATCTTGATTATAGCTCTTTACTCTACCGGAAACCACTACTTGGAAGGCCAATTGTCATGGATGTTTTCCAGGATTATATATTAGTTACTTACAGTCCATTTGATGTGCACATCTTTCATGTGATGATCTCAGGAGAATTGTCACCTACGAGCAATCCAGTATTACAGGTAATGTCCGTCGTGAAAGAAATTTGCAACCCCAATTCAGAATGTGTTTCCAATTTTTCTCTATGAATAATTATTTTTATTCTTTCTATGGATGAACAGCTTTCAACAGTGCGAGAACTTTCAATCATGAGTCCAAAGAGCCCACCTGTTTCAATGCGTTTCATTCCTGAACAAAATGACAAAGGAGTGCTGAAACAAGATACTAACGGATCTTCTGATCTTTTGTCTCAGCAACCATCAAGGTACTCTAGTCCCAAATAATGTTTCACAATCCTTTTCTCCTTTTTTTTATTGATTTTTTTATTTATGATATTAGATGTTTGATCTTGCGAACCAATGGGGAGCTTTCTGTGCTTGATATGGACGATGGACATGAACATGCTCTCACAAATTCAATTGAACTCTTTTGGGTCACCTGTTCCCAATTTGAAGAGAAGGGTAGTCTTATCAAAGAGGTTTCATGGCTTGACTATGGTCATCGGGGTATGCAGGTTAGAATGTTAGATTAATCTTATTATTTTGTACATAATCACTTCACCATAGATGCTTCTTTTAGGGGATAGTTATTTTTCAAATATCCATTTGTTTCTACCTTTTTTATAAACAAGGCTGGATATCCCTTTCTTTCTACCCTTTTATAAACAAAGCTGGTTGCAGGTGTGGTACCCATCACATGGAGCAGATCCTTTTAAGCAAGAGGATTTTTTGCAGGTATAAGTTTCTATCATGAGATAATTGTGAATATCCGTTTTAAGTTTTGCCACCTTTATGTGGAACTTGCAGTAGTCTTAATTTTTCATATTCTGTTCCTCTTTTTTCAATTTGTTGAAGACCTCATGATGATGACATTAACAGCTAGTTATACATGCTTGCCATGTGATACTGTAGTTGGATCCGGAGCTTGAGTTTGATCGTGAGGTGTATCCTCTTGGTCTTCTTCCAAACGTTGGTGTGGTTGTTGGTGTTTCTCAGAGAATGTCCTTCTCAACTGCGGAGTTTCCATGCTTTGAGCCTTCACCTCAAGCCCAAACAATATTACATTGTTTATTACGACATCTCCTTCAGGTAAGTCACGTTGCATTTGTTGATTCTATATCTCACGTTTTCATTTGCATTCTAAGATGCCATTTATCTAGTGAGAAAACAGTTGATATTGCAAAGGGCAATCTAGGCGGCTAGGTGCTTGTCGCCTCATGGTTCCTTCGTCTGACATAATTGGCAGTGGAGGTGCTGATCAATTAGTCAGGTCTTGGGTGGGTAGGCGCCACAGATGTGACGCTGGTGTGTGCAGAGGAGTACTTGCTGGGTGCTGACTACTAGGGCATGCGGGAGGAGGGTGGGGAGACAACAGGGGCAGAACTTTTGTAGGAGAGGGCTCAAAGGGAGATCTGGTGGGTTTGAGGACATTATGTTTCTGTTGGAGGGGAGTGAGTATTAGATTTTCTCTCTTTTTTTTTTTTAAAAAAGCTTGATGTGAACATTTGTTTAGTATGAGCATTGTGCTACTTATTTGGAGCTAGGTAGAACTTGGATATCGTTCAGTAAATTAGGCAGGATGAAGGAATGTTTCATATTGAATTTCAGATTCTAATATTCATCTGCAGTAAGTTATGTAGTAAGGCTATTTTCTTTTGACAGAATCCCAGATTGTTTAGGTCTAACATCTTCAAAAACGTTTGTTACATCATGAAATTGTGTTCCTGATGGTGACGTGCTGCTCTGAGATCGTTGCCTCAATTTTTGTTGACTTAGTGGTGTAAAAACATTTTCTGATGCCTCTAAATTTAATTATTCTATGTTAATTGTTTAAACCAGAGGGACAAGATTGAAGAAGCTTTGCGCTTGGCAAATTTGTCAGCAGAAAAACCTCACTTCTCTCACTGTTTAGAGTGGCTTCTGTTTACAGTATTTGATGCAGATATATCAAGGTACTTTTTTCTAGCTTGATATATTCTGAAACAAAGGCAGTCTTCCATTGCTTTACAATGCTCCATCTATAATTTAGAGACTTTGCTAGCTGCGCTCTGGTAAAGTTCTTTTTTCCTGACATGTTTAATCACAGGCCAAGTGCTTCAAAAAATCAGGCTTCACAAAAAGTTGATTCTCCCAAGAAATCTCTTCTAGAGAAAACTTGTGACCTGCTACGGAATTTTCCTGAATATATGGATGTTGTAGTCAGTGTTGCTAGGAAAACTGATGGTCGACACTGGGCTGATCTTTTTTCTGCAGCTGGACGATCCACAGAGTAAGTGTAAAACCCTTCTATTTGAAATATGCATATTCCTTTAATTCACATCTTCAAAAGATAATGTTCTTTCAATTCCTGCTGCTGTTCTGCTTGTAGTAATTACCATAGACAGTATCAGCATGTTCTGTCTTGTAGTTATATATGTGGTGTGCCTGTAGTTTTTGTAGTTACATTACACCTGGTGCACCTCTCATAGTCGGTTCCATCCATGTTATCTTTGTGATTCATATGTTAAGTCTGTTCACTTGTCCAAAAAAGAGGTTATTAGGACTAATTATCATGGATCACTAGTGTAGTAAGAATATCTGTTAATAGTTGCCTTCGAGAAATTTAGAGAATTGTCTGGTTTATTGTGTTTGAGGGGACAGAGATGCTGGTTTGCTTTTGTTATCTGACAGTTTTCTTCAACTTGATTCTTTATTGATTGCTATAAGCATATGTAGAATTTAAGATTTATCAGGACCCACACATTTGGTATCCTTAAACTGGGTGAACTTGAAACTGTCCAGACAAATGTTTCAGGACCTAAGTAAATTTGGCAATATGTTAACCGGCAGTCTTTAAATTTGGCAATTTCAAATAAAATACTTATGATTTTAGTATGACCAAACTTTCATGACAGGATGTTTGAGGAATGCTTCCAACAGAGGTGGTACAGGACTGCTGCTTGCTACATAC
>CM039122.1:59470689-59494261 GCA_022036555.1 Microstegium vimineum
CAATAGCTAGTAGTAGTATATACTAGAATTCCCCATATAGACAGGGCCGAATCTACAGCTTCTTGATTTCTAAAAAATTACACTATCATACTGCTATTTCATAAGAAAATATCACATATATACACATGATTATTTAGATACTGACCCCGGTGGTTAGAATCGATTTCTGGCTTGGCCACTGCATGCATATAGATAAAAATATATTTGTACAGCATTTAATAGCTGAACAAAATTTCCAAGCCAGGTTAGGTGATAGAAGAAGAAAACAAGCAGCTGGAACTGGAAGCATGCACGGAGGACTGGGAGAAGATGGTCAAAACAAAAGGAGTGCGCATGCATGCATGGATATGCATGAACCGATCAAACTGTTGCTGAAAACTGAAGATGTTGGAAGTATATGTACTATATACATGTACTACGTACATCTGAATACCCTGCCGATAGCCATGTCTGCCTTTGGTTTCAAACAGTTACACTGCAGGTGTAGCTACCTAGGCAGGCCGGTAGCCTCATCAGGTGACCCAGTCATCCACGTTTCTTTTGGTCTTTCAGTTACGTTTGCCACACTTTCAATATTTGACCCATATTCTCTCTCTCTCTCTCTTCCTTTGAACTAGTATATGCTCTTATTCACCACCATTATTTTTCTTGTTTACTTTTTCCTGCCTGCTTTTTCCTGGTGAATTCTATGAACCTTTACTATTCATTCTTCATTCATCAGTCTATGGGTGTCCGAACTATATATGAAGCGAAAAGAACTGTTGTACGTCCATGACGTACGGGTGGGACTAGCTGTGTTATTTTCCTAACGATCCACACGCAAACAGTGACGCGATTGACATGTTTATCTATCGGCCATCAGGCGCGGCTGCTTTTGTAAGATAGATTGATTTACAGTAAACAACCTTAGTTAGATATATGCATCGCATCGAAGTGTGTTAGTTTCTCTGTATGTCGTAGCAACACGTGCACGCATACACGGTTTCAATTCTGACACAACATATGCTGCATATATATATATATATATATATATATATATATATATATATATATATATATATATATATATATATATATATATATATATATATATATATATATATGATGGTCGACGATGATCGAGCTCATTGCATCGATCGATTTGCATACGTGTTTGGTGTCTCTAGTATATACACATGAGTACTTATTATATATAAAAATAAATAACAATAATAAAACATCATCCAGTAGCTAGCTTTAGTCCGGCTTGACTACTATGTTATGGTCAATACGCTGTTAGCTGTTTGAAACAGGAAGCCAACGCAATTTCAAACCTGGTGCCCTCAAAGTCTAGCTTCATGGGCAGCATGCAGTCCTCCAGCTCCAGGCTGATCCAGCCCATACCATACGACATCTGCACCGCACTTATAATAACCAAAAAGGGAAGCTTTTTGCTGCACACAGAGCCTGCAGGATCGATCCATTGTCATGGATGTTAGGCGCTAGGACTGAATTGAAAGTCTCTGAAGGCACATATATATGATCCCGGCATGCACTGCATTCACATTTTCACATGCAGTGTTATGCTCACATTTTCACTTTTATGTTGAGCATATTTAAAGACATAAAGTTATTTTCTACTCCCTCCATTTCAAATTATAAGACATTCCAAAAATCTTGGAGAATCAATGCATTTTAAGTTTGACCAATAATTATAGAGAAAACTATAAAGATTTATAACGTCAAATAGACATACTATAAAAATATAATTGATAACGAATCTAATGATACTTAGTCGGCATCATAAATATTATTATATTATCACGTAAGTTTAGTTAAATTTGAGATATTTGACTCTCCAAAATTTTTAGGAGTATAAAACTAACTTCAGAAAGTTCCTGGCGAGTGCATGGGAGGGAGCTACTAGCTAGGCCGCGTAGTGAGATGAGAATGAGATAGATCCTGCCTTGCGCAGACCAACAAACGAACAATGATACTGGGTGTACTAGCTAGTAGTGTGGAGACTGCCAACCGTCTCACCACAAGGCAAAGTCACCAGATCACTCCTTGTACGTATTTTTCTCGCGGTGGTGTCCGGTGGTCGCCCGGCGTGCCCTCCGATCCGACCCCCCGCGCGGGCTGCGGCTATAAAGCTCGGCGCCACCTCCCTGGCCTCTTCCGGACCGGGCACTCAGGCTCCATCGCCCACTACTACACCCACCTGCCTGCCTGCCTGCCTAGCTCCACACCACACCTCAGCTCGCTCCATATCCTCTTCCTGCAGCCTGCTTTCCTTCAATTCTTCCTGCTGACTCATCAGTCCTTGCTCTGACTGACGATCTCCTAGCTGTATAGAGTGACGAATCGTCGGAAGCGCGAGGTTGTTGGCCACTTGAGATCCAGCTAGCTACGCTGAAGAACGATTGAAGAAGCTGACGGCGGCGTACGCGACCGGCCATGGGGAGGGCGCCGTGCTGCGACAAGGCGAGCGTGAAGAAAGGGCCATGGTCGCCCGAGGAGGACGCCAAGCTCAAGGCCTACATCGAGGAGCAGGGCACCGGCGGCAACTGGATCGCGCTGCCGCAGAAGATTGGTATGTATCTGCACAGTGCATGCATCATGATGCGTCTCATCGATCCTGCTAGCTTTTGTGTTTTTCTGATCTGATGAGATAGAGGATTTAATTTAGGTTGGTTGTTTATTTGCTTCCTTCAATTCGATCTGATCCGTATGTGCTACTACTTGCTGCCTATCTATGATCGATCTATGTATGGAGTATGGACTAGTCTTGTCAGGCGTGGTGCTAGCTGGTGCAACATGCATGAATATGGATGCCTACCTAGGATTCCTACTGATACTACATAGTATGGCCTCTCTCCATATTCATCCGATTTAGACGAACAAGCAACCTTTTTTGAAAAGATATATCACAAGCAAACTTTTTCAAAAGATGTATATATTAATTCATCGACCGTGTGCTGCCTTTGTGTTGTACATACCATCGATTTATGCGCACACCGTAGCTCAAAACTGAATTAATCCCCGGCCAAGAGAACTTAGTATCATATGCATGCATGTCTTATTATTAGTATACCTGTAATCCACCAATAAAATATTTGTGCAGTTTTGAATCTAAAGTTTTATTTAGCTTTGATTGTTAGCTCTTGTTCCATCATCGGTTGATCTATTTGTTTGTCGTGGTGTGAGAGATCTATAGCTAGACAGAGTATCAACGTGATAAAGAACAAGCCCATTTCGTTCCCCTTTTCTTACATGAAATCAAAACAAACGATAAGCTAGGCCTTAGCTAATACGTACGCGCGCAGCAATTATGTGTGTATAGTTACATCATCATCTCTCTATCTGCCTAGCTCCTTTCCTATATCCTTCTAGGATTTGTTTTCTGTATATCTAGCTACTACTTTTTTTCATCTATATGCATGGTTTTGTCCCTGTACTAGATCAGTAGTATCTAATAATAATACATGAATATTATTGCGGTATATATACCTGTCAATCATTTTCATTGCATCCTTTTGCCTTCTGAATATATGAACTGGATGGTTACTTGTTAGTTTGATCTGAGTTTAACTAACTGAAGTATATATGTATGAATATGATTTGTTGCAGGGCTAAAGAGATGTGGGAAAAGCTGCAGACTGAGATGGCTTAATTATCTGAGGCCAAATATTAAGCATGGTGACTTCACAGAAGAAGAGGAGCATATTATTTGCAGCCTCTACATTAGCATTGGAAGCAGGTAAAAAGAATCAGTACACACAATATTTGCAAATTAAACTGCATCTCATGTGCAGAGTATATATATATGGCACATCTACCATTACAAGTACTTCACTATCCTCTTTTCCCTGAACAAAAGTTGATCATATATATATAGTTCCCTCAAAAAAAAATTGATCATATATATCCTTCTTTTTTTTAACAAGATAACAGGTGGCAGTAGTGGCACACATCATCTACAAATACATCATCTACATATATCCCATACATAAACATGGCATATAACTACTAATCAGTCACCCTCTGCTGTTCATCGTTTATGTTCAGGTGGTCCATCATTGCAGCGCAGTTGCCGGGACGAACGGACAACGACATCAAGAACTACTGGAACACAAAGCTGAAGAAGAAGCTCCTCGGAAAGCGCGCGCCGTCGCGGCGCGCAAGGGCAAACCAGGACCCCTACCTCGCCGCGGCGGGCGGCAACATGTGCATCACCAGCGGCGGCGTCAATAACAACAGCGCCGCCGCCGCCGCGACGTCCATGCAAACCCTAAGCGCGTCGGCTCTCGAGCGGATCCAGCTCCACATGCGCCTCCAAGGCATCTACGGCGCGTTCGGCTGTAGCGGCGGCGGCAACGACGACAGCAACGCCGCGGCGGCGCCGCAGTGGCCGAAGCTTGAGGCGCTGCTGCAGGCCAATAGGCTCCTCCCGGGGTCACTGCCGGCGGACGCCACCATGGCCACAACCGTGAGCGTGCAACAGCACCATCAGCATCTGGTTGACCAGCAGAGCCTCGCCGCCGCCGGCGGTGATGCCGCAACAGTCGAAGGCGAGCAACAGCTCAGCTCTGCCGGTGGGGCAAACTACATGGCGCCGCCGGGAGGTTTTTTCGAGCGGGCCAAGCTAGGGTTTTACTCTCCATCCGCCGAGGCTGAAGCCGCCAGCGTCGAGATGAACTCGGGAGCCCCAATGGTTGGTGGCGGCTACGGTGGCGCCGGATTCGGACCGCATCATCATCACGACGAGCTATACGACTTCCTGTACAGCAAGTTCGGATCAGTGGGCGGGCTGGCGCACGACGGGCATGTTCCAACGTTTCCGGAGCTGCAGTGTCCGGACGGCGCTGCCGTCGTCGGAGCCGATGAGAAGTTCTCGGCGTGGACCGCGTCCGCCGCCTGCGATTACAGCGCGGCCGGCGGCCATCAGATCCAGCAGGGAAACTCCATCGGTAGCAGTCTGCACGATTACGTGCTAGGCGGCTATGATCAATGAGAGCACATATAGGGTTTTGATGCCATGCCGTATGTGTGTGTAAAATTCTAGAGCTTATATATATAATATATAGTTCATTTTCCAAACTGTCCAGTCCATAGTTATTATATATGTATGTTTGGTTTCGATTGATCTTAAAACTTGCTGTTAATATATATCTGGATGCGAATTAGTAATCAATATATTATAATGCTCCTGGCTAATTAATCAATATATATTCTTTGCAACTTATCTTTGGTAGTCCCTCTCATCTCCTGGAACTTTGTGGTGCTCTAAGAAAGAGGGATAGAGATTGAACAGGCTGCATGAGTGAATTGATTGTCTTCATCTCGCAAAGTTTTGGTGTAACACACACCAGCCGACATTCTGCACTTGGCAGGTCTCCATTTGAGGTCGTACGTGTTCCTGTATGGCCATGAATAACCACGACAGGGTATTGACCCTGCTGATGTGCATGTGCAATTTCTATCTCTCTTCTTTTGGCTACACCTTCTTATATATATGTTTGATCTGGTTCGCCTACACCTGCTTCTTCAAGTGTAGCAACGAATGAAATAGTAAGCGTCATTCTGAGCGTGCGGGAGTACCTCATTGATGATCGAGTTTACCTTAAGCCCCATCCACAAATATATATCTTGTCACCATTGGCACCTCATGCCAATGCAATCAGAGGTAGGACATGTGGGAGGGGGCTTATCTTCCCCGAGAGTGTATTTTTTTGAATGCCCTTGTGGTCGCATATATAGGCAATCCCACCCACTCATATTGCATCAAGATTTGTGATGCATGAGGAAATCAATGATAATTTAGATAGACCACGCACTCACGCAGCCACAAAGGGCATGTGGTCATGCCTTTCCCCACATATATTCCCCATCTCCCTTCCTCTCCCTCCTCTCCATCCATGGCAATAAAATTTTGAGGGGGCTTCATTAAGGACGGGCTCTAGGGGAAACAAGGGGGTAGGGGATATCTAGGTGTTGTTTGGATCCATTAGATCAAGGTCTAAAGTTTGGCAACATATCAGGTGCAAACCATAACCTTTGTGAAAACCCGTGTAAACCATGACAAAAAATCCGTCTAAATTCACCAAAAAAAACACACATGTAGATGATATGATGTTACACAACTTTGTAAAATATTTTGTCCAAACTCAACTTCATTTGTGGGATATAAAATAAGAAATTTTAGCCAGAAATGTGTCCAGATGATTTGTTATAAATTTGTTATTTTTATATCTAACAAACGAAATCGAGTTTGGACAAGATATTTTACAAGGTTATGTATCATTGTATCATCTAAATGTGTGATTTTTGTTTTTGTGAATTTAGATAATTTTTTTGTCATGGTTTGCACGGGTTTTCATGAAGTTGTGGTTTGCACAGGATACGTTCCCCTAAAGTTTAGGCCTAGACTCTAAAGCATGCAAACTTTAGACTCTATTTGGTGTTTGGATCTATGGTCTAAACTTTAGACCCGAGGCCTATTTAGCATCATCTTAGCCTGTTTAGCATCTTTTAGCGCCTCTTTTGGTGCTAAAAATTTTAGACCAAATTTTAAACTCCTGTTTGGATCCATTTGACAAAAAAAGTGCTAAAAGTGCATGATCTAAAGTTTAGACCATGGATCCTAATAGGGCCATAGAGTGCCCCCCACGAGTTGGATCCACCACTGAGTGTACAGAAATGCTCAGTATACACTAATATAGTGTGTATTGCCAAGAACCATAAGATGCAGTGTGCCTCTCAGTTAAAGATGAGCAACGGATCGGGCCGACACGGCACAGTAAGGCCCATCATGCCACCGGTCTGTGACTCTACAGTCCACCGTGCCTGCTTGACGGCCCAGGCATGGCCCGTGGGCCGCTTTGTGGGTCGTACTGACCCAAAGAGCACGAGGCCCAAACGAGCTTCAGGCGTTGTATAAAAAAATCTAGAATGTATTTTACAGTACCGTGATATATGGCCTCCCCTGCTAGCGGGCCGCTACCGAGCCTTCATTGGCAACCGGGCCGGGTCGGGCCACCCGACGGGTCGAGGCGACAACCCAAGCATGGCCCGAGGAGGCCAGGCCGGGCCAAAAAATCAGGCTCTGTGTCATGCCATCGGACCTCGGGCTGCATGTTCAACTTTAGCCCCGACCACACGCCCCGGATCCTTGATGCTTATCTACCGTGACACCGTCAATGCCGTCTGCCTCGCACTTCGCTTGCAAGGAGGGTAGTTCAATGACAACCTACTCAACTTGACAGAGAAACCGGGTGAAGCCATTTTTTTTAGCTCTCACAAAGGCTTCTAGCTCCAAAGAGCGGGAAGCATAGGCATAGCAAAGCGGAAGAGCGCCCCCTACCCCGTCTAGAGCAGTGCCAAACAAGGCTCTAACAACAAACATTTTTTAGGTAATTTCGTCCACCCATAAATCAGAATTTCAAAGTTATTTTTCTTGCAAACGACATTATGTTATTTAATGAAAATGTATTAAAAGCTACTGTAAGCAGTAATCGAAGTAGACTATTAGCATATTGGAATTGATTATTGGCAATATCACTTTCTCTGTGGAAGCAATAATCGGAGTCACAAATGGGCCATGGCCCAAGGGAAAATGGTTTTTGTGGTCTGTTCGTGGCCCATACTGGTGGCCCCGGATTCCATTATGTTCGTGGCCCATACAGTACATTGCGCGTGCCCAATTAACCGCTTGCACAGTGCGCCTCAGGCCACATTCGTCACCTCCTGCGAGCGAACGAATGAGCCACTGGGCCAAGCCACTTTTTTGGCTCCCGCGGAGAGTTCTGGCTCTAGCAAGCGGGAATCACGGACGGAACGAACGCTCCCTACCCCCGTTTGGTTTAGGGACCGGTACAGGACTTAAACAATCTTTTGGTAATTTCGTCCACCCAAAAAATGAAATTTCAAAGTTCTGTTCCGATCGAGTACACGACATTATGTTGTTTCGGTGATGATCTAGGGTATAGTTTTATAATTTCGAATGAAAAATGTTTTAGAAAATAGAAAATCAAGGCGTTACACGACACGAGTAGGTTTAGCGTATTGGAATGAGATATTTACTTGTATGGCCCTGCAAAAAGTGCATATTTAAGCCTGTCACTCTTTTGGGAAGACAAATGGATCAATGGAGAAGCAGTCTGCGACATTGCTCCTTGCCTCTATCAATTTGTGGCTAGTCGAACGCGGAAAAGGCAAACAGTGAGGCAAGGACTCACCAACAGAGCTTGGGTTCGCTGCATCGGTGGAGGTCTATCTTTACAAGCGCTCAGTGAATATCTCAGCATCTGGAACGCAATTGATAACATCCTGGATGAAGCAAATCTTTTCCTCAGCAACATCTGTTGTGCTTCTCAATGGGTACCTGGAAAAACTTTTAGCGGTAAAAGAGGGGTTAGACAAGGTGATTCTCTATCACCATTACTGTTTGTATTGGCTGCTGATTTCCTGCAATCAATGCTAAATAGAGGAAAAGATTTGGGGCTGCTCAGGCTACCAATCCCTCTGTCCTCAAGACATGACTTCCTTGTAATTCAGTATGCTGATGACACATTTGTAATCATGGAAGGAGATCCAAACCAGCTACTCTTTTTAAAATCTGTGTTGAACACATTTGCACAATCTACTGGGCTCAGGATCAACTACAGAAAATCAATGATGTTACCAATCAACATGACAGATGAAAGGTTAGATCATCTGGCAAGAACTTTTGGCTGCAGCAAGGGATCTTTTCCTTTCACATACTTAGGGTTGTCTCTGGGTTTAACAAAGCCAAGAGTACATGACTACTTGCTCCTAGTCAACAAGTGTGAAAGAAGATTAGCTAGTGTTTCTAGTTTTCTTTCTCAAGCTGGAAGACTTGAATTGACAAATGCAATCTTCACTGCACTTCCAACCTTCTACATGTGCACCTTAGCTATTCCAAAAACTGTGATCAAGCAAATAGATAAATATAGGAAACATTGTTTATGGAGAGGGTCAGATGTGAATGGGAGAGGACAGCCAAAAGCGGCATGGTCAGTCATTTGCACTCTAAAAGAGGAAGGTGGATTAGGAGTGATCAACATTGAAGAACAAAATAAGGCTTTACTTCTCAAAAACCTGCACAAATTCTTCAATAAAGCACAGATTCCTTGGGTACAGATGGTCTGGGAGAAATACTATACAAATGGGAGATTGCCAGCTACATCAAAAAAGGGGTCATTTTGGTGGAGAGATATCCTAAAAAACCTTCAAAGCTTCCAACAGATGGCTCAAGTACAGATAAAAAGTGGTGTAACTTGCTTGTTCTGGAAAGATAGATGGGGGCAGCAAAGCTTGGAAATCAAGTACCAGAGCTTTTTTCATTTGCTAGAAACAAAAACACTTCTGTTTCATTTGCTTGGGGGAAAAATGACGTAACCCAACTGCTGCACCTTCCAATTTCAGAAATTGCTTTCAGTCAGTTGCAACTGTTGATTCAAGAAGTTGATCAGTTAAGGCTGAGTGAAGAACATGACATCTGGCATTATTCTTGGGGTAATATTTTTTTGGCATCCAGAGCTTACAAGGTGCTAATTGGTCACATACATCACCATCCCTCCATCCAATGGATTTGGAAATGTTTCTGTCAACCAAAACACAAGGTATTCTTCTGGCTCTTAATGAAGGACAGGTTAAGCACAAGGAATGTCCTAAGGAGGAAAAATATGTTCCTGTAGTCTTACAATTGTGCCCTCTGTGCCCTCAACTCTGAAGAAACAGTCCACCACCTCTTTTTGCAGTGTGAATTTGCAAAACAGTGCTGGGAGTTTATTGGGATTGACATCCCTTCAAATTTTGAGTTCCCGGCTATCATGAATTTCCTCAAAGTTGCTATCCCTTCCCAGTTCTTCATGGAAGCAATTGTTTTAGTTTGCTGGACAATTTGGACTCCACGAAATGCCCTAATCTTTAATGGCACCCAACCAGAGGTTGTCACTAGCATAAGAGTTTTTGGCAAAGAATTGAAGTTGTTAATGCTTAGAGTCAGTGCAAGATCGTCACAAGCCTTTCACCAATGGCTGCAGCAAATAACTTAGACGCTCCTCCTGTTAGAATCATCTTTTTCTTGTCTTTCTTTGTTCCCTAATTCCCTTTTTGACTGGCTGTATTGTCTTGTAATTCTTTTAACTTTTTAATTACTTTCAATAAAATTCCTGTAGGGGTGCAAACCCCTCCAGTATTTAAAAAAACGAACCAACCTGACAAGATTGTTTGGCGATGGACGGCAGACGGCGCCTATACAGCCAAATCCGCCTACACCATGCTGCACGCAGCTACTATTTCAATCCCCGGATACAATCTAATTTGGAAAACATGGGCACTGTTGAAGATCAAGATTTTTCTGTGGCTGGCATTCAAGCGAAGGCACTGGACAGGCGACCGACGACCGCGGCATGGGCTGGAAGCTAGAGAACTATGCTATTTATGTGACCAAGGGAGAGAGACCATTGATCATATTATCTCAGCTTGCCCATTCACCAGAGAGTTGTGGTTTTACATCCTGCAAGCTTTCAGCAAGGCGCTTCCTGCTGCACCGACAGCATCGCTCAGCTGGTGGAGGAGACTGCGTTCCCTGTATGACGGTGACCGGCGTGCGGGCATTGACTCCTTATTTGCTCTGGTCTCGTGGCAGGTTTGGAAGGAATGAAATGCCAGGTGTTTTCGGAATGCGACAGCAACCGTGCACGAGCTTCTCCAAATAATCAAAGCGGAAGCAGATCGTTGGATTGAAGCCGGTGCTAGCGAACTTGCTAGTCTGGCAGCAGGGTCCAGTGTTGTTCCTTTTCTATTTGTTTCCTCCTCTTTTATTTCTTTCGGCCGCTTTCGGTTTTCTTGTAACTTGACCTTGCTTTCTTCTTAATACAAAGATACGCAACTCTCTTACGTATTCGAAAAAAAAGTGCATATTTTTTTATAGAGCCTTATTTTTTTTTTAACTTACATATATGACCTTAAAACGAAAATTTCTTCTTTATATGACCTTCCGTCTGATGCAGACATCCAACAGTGTTAAATGTTGGGCAAAATTACCGTTTTACCCCTAGCGGAAAAAAATAAGGTTTCAGTAGAAAAATTGTATCTATTTCATACGACCTCAGATGAGAACGGTTTTTATATGAAAATTATAGCCCTCGACAAGATCTACAACTTTCTAGTGTTGAGTTTTTTTTAATTTGAGATTGTTAAGTTGCTCAAAAAAATAAATTATGTTTCAGCAGTATTTAAAACATTGTATTATTTGTTTTGCATCTTAATGATCTCAAATGAAAAAAAAACATGCAGCTATAAAGTTGTAGATCTCATCAAGAGTTATAACTTTCATATATAAAGTATTTTTTGACACCATATAAGAAAAATATGATTTTTTCCAAGGCGACAAGTGCTTGTATGCGATTGATATACTGCTGAAATATTGTTTAACTTTTTTGAGCAACTTAACAACCTCAAATTAAAAAACTCAAAACTTAAAACTTGTAGATCTCATCGAGGACTATAATTTTTATATAAAAACCGTCCTCATCCGAGGTCCTATGAAATAGATACAATTTTTATATTAAAATCTTTTTTTTTTCTCGCTAGGGATAAAAATGGTAATTTTACCCAACATTTAACACCGTTAAGGACTAGAATCGGACGGAAGGTCATAGAAGGAAGAAAATTACGCTTTAGGGCCATATAGGTAAGTTCAAGAAAAAAGATGTCATATAAGAAAGATGCAGTTTTTGCAGGATCATACAAGTAAATATCTCTATTGGAATGATCGGCCAATATCACTTGGTCTGTGGAAGCAATAATCGGAGTACGAGTCACTAAGAGCAAGTACAACAATGGACGAAACGCCGACCAGGTCAGCTGCGCATCCGAGGTGGAGGACAGAGAAACTTGCGCTTGGCGCTGCTGCCGTCGCCGAGCTGAACACAGAACCCAAGATTTCTTTGCATGTGCTGAGCCCTGCCACTCTCTTTCTCTCTCTCATTCAAGCCACGTACTGTAAGATTTCCATTTACTGATTGTTCATGAAACCTGAAACTTTTCTTTTTTGACTGAACGAAACCTGAAACTTTTGGTAGCATAAAGTTAGATATGATCTGGGTCTTCAAATGGAATGACTGAAACAATAACAATTAGGTGTTGACACTCTGGAAAAAAAAAGTCTCAGGTGACGTTGCCACTACATTTTATACCCCAGCCATCCCTAAAATCGAATCCAGCTACCAATCGAGATGGCGCCAACTTGCATTGCACGTCACAAACTCACAATGTTTCATTTTAAAAAAAAAATATACTACATTAAAAAAATGTAGAGCCTATTTGGTACAGAAGTTGTTGTGGACTGTTTTTTTATCATACATCTTTTTCCAAAACAACTCTCTAGGTGAAACTATTTTTCTTCCCCTCTCACAAAGTTGGGATGAAACTGAAAAAAAAAATAGCTTATCTCAGCTCTCTTCCCATTTCTCTCTCATATTCATGTATAAAGTTGTTCGAAACTGTTTTGTCAAATATTTTTTCCAAAACAGCTCAGTTTCACCTAGAGAATTGCTATTTTCTAAAAAAAATAGCTCCACTTCTAAAATAACTAAGTTTCACTTAGAGAGTTACTCATGAAACTATTTTCTAAAAAAACAGTTTCACTGGTGAAACCCTTGTACCAGACAGGCCCGTCATAATGAACATACTTGACGTGCCGCGTGGACCTCCTCTCCCTCCAGTTTTTCTTTGCCAGCCGTCATGGAACATGAGCAGCACTACTCTCCGCTCGCATCTTCGTTCTTCACCCGAACAAACAAGAAACTCTCGTACGCAAAAAGCACGTATATATATATATATTCCTCGCACAGCGACACGCAGCCACGCAGGAGAAAGTACCTGAGCTGATCGATTCGATCATCAGCACACAAACTACTATGCCTCGTCGTCGCTTCCCCACCGCGGGCACGGTCACCGCCGCCGCGGCGCTCCTCCTCGCCGCCATCGTGCTAGCCGGCGCGACCGAGACCGCCGACGCGAAGACGACGACGACGACGGCGAGCCAGCTGGCGTCGATCTTCCTGGAGGCGCACAACGCGGCGCGGCGCGGCGCGCGGACGGGGTGCCGGCGCTGCGGTGGGACGAGGGCCTGGCGGCGTACGCGCGGCGGTACGCGGCGGCGCGGGGCGGCGACTGCGCGCTGGCGCACTCGCACGGGCCATACGGGGAGAACCTCTTCCGCGGGAGCGGCGGCGCCGGCGGGTGGAGCCCCGCTGCCGTGGTGGGCGCCTGGGTCCAGGAGCGCGCGCTCTACGACCGCCGCTCCAACTCCTGCCGCGGCGGCGGCAACGCGTGCGGGCACTACACCCAGGTCGTGTGGCGCCGCACCACGGCGGTCGGGTGCGCGATGGCGCCCTGCAACGGGGGACGCACCACATTCGCCGTGTGCAGCTACAGCCCGCCCGGCAACTACGTGGGCATCAGGCCCTACGACTGACAGGTCGTGTCGTAAGCGCGTGAGCGTGCTGCGTGCATGCCACGGGCCATTGATCACTCCACTGCACGTCTGCACCCAATTTTTTTTTACCTAATTATTTATACAGTGGACAGAGAGTTTATTACTGTCCCAATCATTCTTTTAATTTCAAAAATTGTTTGGTATAATGTGCATGGATGGATGGAATAAAAGGCGACTTCAAAATTTGGAATAATGGCACTTGCATTTTGGAGACAGGCAGACAGACAGATAAACGTGGCCACCGCGCCAGCAAATTTAGCCTGCAGGCCGGTGTGCATGGACGTCACGCTATTCAACTGCTGCGCTGCCGCGCGATCACCGTCGTTTAAAGCTCGCCGGCCCGGCACCGACCAACACATACGGTCATGCCATTGAATCCGGTTGCTTCTGTGCGCTGTACATCGTTCGCCAAGATGACCAGCACACAAGCATGCTGCGTGCGCAGCCAGCTAGGTAGCCAGTCAGGTCGGAGACAGTTTTACCATGGGCACTACATTACATCTCGTTTAATGTCAGGGGTCGTTTGAATCATTTCATTTGGTCGAATTGAGATCTACTTAATTAATTATGTTATTTGGCTTGGATTGTGGCATTCTACCAATTTTTAAAGTTTACATATAAGCTTACCTCAAATTTATAGGGTGAGAGATAAAATTTAATTGTATAGATCACCATGTTATGTTATTATTCTACTTTGTAACTTATAGCACACTCTTCAACTCACTCCCCTACGGTAGAAATACAACACATAACTATGTCTCTCGTATAGCCAACAAAAATATACAAATATAAGCCATATACAATCATATTAACTTAATTAATATGTGTCTAAATTATGATTATTAAAATAAATTCAATTCCAAGGATCCAAACGGGTTAATTATCGGATTCTCCCCAATTCATATATGGTAAAGTTGATTAGGGTGAAATCTAATCATGCCCCGTCGGTCTGCATTAACCTCTTCTTCATTGTTCAAGATATATTAAATTTCCTCTATCAAAGAATAATATGAGCCTTAGTATATTTTTTTATCAAAAATAGTGCTTAATGTATACTATCATAATAGGGCATGCCATAATATCTTAGTCAAATGTTTAAATATATCTGAACAACCAACTTATAAAAACTAATTTCATGGATATTAACATAGTTTTAAGTGATTTTTATAATCACTGCTATATGCGTAGTTAAGAAATATTTCTTGTCAAAATGGGTATGTACGCTTATTATATATTAATTTAATATGAATTAATGTTGATAAGATGGGTAATAAACATATATATTATGGTTGTTTTTTTTGTATGTGTTGATAATTTAAATATAGGTTTGATTTTATTTTATTTTATTTTATTAAAAAATACTAGTGCATAATTTAGATGTAGATTTAAGAGGCTGCTTAGATTATCTATCACTATGAGAAAACCATATTCTATTCATATTTTGGGGTTACTTTAGGTTATGTTTCATAATGGCTATATGGATAACTCATGCAAATTTAGGGGTTACATTATTATTTTTATAGTGGGAGAGGCGGATTTTTTTTTATAAAACATATTAGATCAATGTCTATTATTACTAATGATGATCAAAGTCTAGCAAATTGATAGTTTGATCTTTCTCGTTTTTGTGAGATATTTTAGAATTTATTTTTGTATATATAGCGTGTCTTATGATGAGTAGGCCTCCGATTATTAACAGTATGACTGTTGTGGTCATCATTTGTTTTCTGTCAAAATTCAATGCACTCCCGGGCCAGTCCCAGGTCAACTTAACTAACAGACAAGCCAAAAATTGATGATAGAACTTGGAGCATTTGAGGCATCCATCAATTACATTAGATTCTCTTTTCTTGATGTTAATTACTCTTCCATGGACCATTATATATACTTTAATTGCGTGCTAATCATAACATATATACTCCCCAGGTACGCAAGATATACATAGGGTCTGTTTAGGACTGCTCCACGAACTCTGCTCCACAAATTCCACTGTAGAGCAGCTCTACGAACTCCATGTTTCTGTGGAGCACCTTTTTAGGTGCTCTCATAACTTCACCTTTTTTCTGGAGTTGTGTGCGTGAAGCTGAAACCGTTTTGGTTAAAAAACATAGAGTAAAGCTGAAAAACATAGAGCGGGGCAGTCCCAAACATGCCCATAATATAATGATGTGATAATACCCCACGCTCAGCAACTCCTTTGTTTCGTGCAAAAAGACGAGCAATTCAACACCCAGCAGACATTGAGCTGTCTTCTCCTAACCCTGCAGCGATATATTCCAAATGATCCGTATTAATTATATCATATTACAGATAGTACTAGCTAGCAAGCACTTGCACACAAGAACAAGAAGGTTAGCAGTACCAGCTGCAGAAGAATGCCAAATTTGTCATACGCGTGCGCTGTGCTGGCAGGGGACGGCGACACCAGAAAAAGTCTTCGTCGACTCCTCTCGTTTCGGCGCATATTGGGCGGCGTGGCAGACAGTGATTGGCACGTTTCTGTCTCTTCATTCAGTAATCAGTAGGTACTGTTTAAGTGCTTTACTTTGAATAATTTAAGTGCATGTTTAACTCTTAAAGAACCGGCATGTTTCGATGCCGAGTGCAGCGTAGGTTGTGATGACTTGAAAAATCGAAATACGGGGTCAGCTGCATGCGTATGGTGTTTTATTTTAACCATGGAGACCTTCTTGAAGAACCGACCTCTGATTATATACGCTTCCAGAACGGCGAGATCTTGTGCTTTTATACAACGGTCTGCAGGCAAGTCAATGGTGTCTGTTTCCAGGTTAGATAAATTATTACAATTGCACATGACTAGTGCTTTTATACTGTACGTATATCTGTAAGATACGATCATTGGCTTGGCTGCAATGGTTTCTGTGTCCAGGAAAGATAAGATAAAAGTTGCTTTGTATGTGAACGCCGTGGATCAGTGACCCGGCATAAATCACTGTTTGGACAGCAAAGCTGAGTTGTAAAGAGGCCTGGGCCTGGGCCTGCCTCTTTTGATGAATGCTGCCATCTTTTGATGAACGGAACGAAACGCATGACGCGTCAGCATTATTACATTTTACAGGTCTCCATGGAGAGCTGCTATTATAATACTACAGTATCTCATCATGGTTCCGGCCGCAGATCCAGCGCTCTGAATTTTCCATTCCTTTCCTTGGGTGTGTTTAGTTCTCCAACTCTCTCCAACTTTCCATCACATCCCATCACATCGAATTTCTATTCTCTGTCACATTAAAATATCGGCACATATATGAAGTACTAAATATATATGAAATAAAAAACTGATTGCACAATTTTGTTGTACTTTGCGAGACGAACATTTTAAGCCTAATTAATCAATATTTGGACAATTATTACCAAATAAAAACAAAATTGTTACAGTGTGATATCACATGTGCTACAGGATTTTTTTCACCTCTTTCTACTTGATGACTGACACTGCTATGGCCCTGTTTAGTTCCAACCAAAATCCAAAATCCAAACTATTTTGGATTCCAAAATCCAAAATGCAAAATATTTTGGTAGGGTGTTTAGTTCCCATCAAAGTTTGTCTTTCAATGATGAGGATTATAAGGATGACACACAAACCAATGCAAAGATTCCCTTATTTTGACAACCAATACAAAGATTCCCTTATTTTGGACTTAAAATGAGGAATGGATCACTTTTTACCAAATATTTTGGGTGGTGTTTAGTTTCATTTTGCAAAATGAAGAGTCAAAACCCAAAATATTTTGGATTTCATAGGGAACTAAACAACCCCCTATGTTATGTTTATGAACAGAGACTGGCATTCCGGATTCGTGGTAGCTGGTAGCCTAGCTGTCTGACTGATTTCACCATTCATTCAGCAACCACAGATTCGTCTTTACCATTCACACTCAGCAACCACAACAAACTGATATGCGTGGAGGGTGAAGAGAAGAGCTACAGAGTAGGCATCAGATCGAATTCAATTGCGCTTGCATTTGCACGCATCTGGGTGGGGCCTGTCAGGATCTACCTACTAACAAACCGATCAATCATCAATATATCTATATCGAGGAGCATCAAACGGCTCTTCCTCGATCGATCCATCCATGGATGGGTCGGCGCCTGCCCACAGCTCTTGTAATCCTACTAACTCAGCAGCTGCTACTGCTGTGCTAGGTGCTAATTGATTTCCACCGGTGGCGCATTTAGGTAGACCTTCCACAAGGAGCCGAGCCGTATTATGTGTCACAATCATCGTCGAACATGGCTCGTGTCCCCCCTCTGTCCATCCATATATATATAGAGGCAGTACACCCCCACAGACACAGACAGACACAGCTCGGCATCGCCCCCGGAGTCCGCCCGCCATGGCGAGTTCCTGGAGCTGCAGTCCCAGAGCTCGCTTCTCCAGCAGCGCCACCGCAGCTCTCGGCATTGCCCTCCTCGTCCTGCTCGGCGGCTGCGCGGGCAATGCAAGCGCGTACTACCCCGGCGGCGGCGGCGGCTGGGACATCAGGGACCAGTTCGTGACGCCGCAGAACGAGGCGCGGGCGTCGATGGGGCTACCGCCGCTGGCGTGGGACGATCGAGTGGCGTCGTACGCGCGGTGGTACGCGGAGTCGCGGCGCGGCGACTGCGCGCTGGTGCACTCGTCGGGGCCCTACGGCGAGAACCTCTTCTGGGGCAGCGGCACCGGGTGGACGCCGAAGCAGGCCGTCGACGCGTGGGTCTCGGAGCGCCCGCGCTACGACTACTGGAGCAACAGCTGCTACGGCGGCATGTGCGGGCACTACACCCAGATCGTGTGGCGGAGCACCACCCGCGTCGGCTGCGCCATGGTCACGTGCTATAATGGTAGAGGCACCTTCATCACCTGTAACTATGACCCGCCGGGAAACTACGTCGGCGTGCGGCCGTACTGACCGAACGACCTCGTCGCCGGCCGCCGTTCGCCGTCACCTTTCATCTTGTTGCTAGTACTACTATAATTAATGTCGAGATGACATGATACAAGTGTACAAAAATGAAGGCATTATTGTTGCCTTGGCACCATTACTGCTTATTTGTCACATTTGCTGAGTACGTAAATTTGTTTTTGTTTTTTTTGGCCTGCTACTGCCATGCCAGCCAAGGTGTGTTCTGGACGATCCGATCCCCATTCGTGGCTGGTTGGCAGTTGGCTGGGTTGGTTGGCGCAGCAACTGCGGCGGCGAAACGACCAAAACCAACGGTGAGCTGAGCTGGCTGTTAAATGAAATGAGCAACAGCAAGTCGGGGGCACGTCGTGCAGCATGTGGGTGGAGACTGGGTGGCAGGGTGGGGGGAAGAAGACGGTGGTGGCGGCCGGTCTGCTCGGTCCTCTGCCCTGAACAACTGCGGCGGGCATGTGGTGTGCGCGTCATGGGCACGGGCACTTGGAATTGGAATCCGATGCCATGCGGCGCCACACGGCAGCCAAGTCTGCAAATCGACCGGGATATGCTGCCAGCGTGGACCGTCCCGTCCAAGAATCTTGCATCATCGCGGCGACGGGCAGGCGCCCGGCGGTGGGCGGTGGAGACTGTCCTTCTCGCTCGGTGGCCACAGCGTCAGCGTGCGTCACGTCACATTGCTGGGCCGCTGCCGGAACAGCGATCGTCCTCGTCCAGACGGCGCTTGAAGGGAGAAGAGGCAAGAGCCGAGAAACATGAGCGTCCAGTACTACTCCATTACGCTGACGCAGCGTGCTCCAGGCGTAGCGAATCAAATGGGTCAGGTCAAGTCACGGCCCCCAAGGAAAAGGAATCCGAGAGAGCCGGAGCGCAGCGCAACTCGCAAAGTCGCAAGCAGTTGAGGAGCCGACGTGCAGTGGGATACGGACGGTGCGTCAAATGTCAGCAGCACAGAACAATGTGGCTGCCTCTGCCTGCCTGGTTTGACAAATTGGCAACAGGAACGTGCATGTGCTCCTGCAACGCAAATAGGACTACTCCTACTCCAGTTTCTCCCCCCCAGAGCGCTCTCGACTTCTCGAACCCAGAGCGCTCACTGCCTTTACCGGTACAGGACGGAAGAAAGAAAGCCGTTGACGGCGCTGTTTTTCTATTCCTACAAAGGAGATGGCAGATCATATGCGTAATGCGTACTGTATGTGCCCAAACAGTAAACGGTGTACGGATTAATGAGTACTACATACCTACTGTACAGTACTACTCCAGTGATACGGACACACGTACCCGTAACCGGGGGCAAAACACAACGCGTCTGTGTGCTGTGTGATTGTGCCACTGCCACAGGTCTGTTCCTGGCCTGGAGCAGGTCTCAGCCAATCCTGGGCTTTCACTCCAATCACACATGCGGCCCGGTAAGAAGGTCGTGGGCCTACATCCCAGGCTCACTGGCCCAACACTCGGCCTGATTACACGCCTCGTTAGAAGGTCCTTGCACAAATGAACACTCACCAACAGGAATGGGGATCCCCACCAAATGAGAGTAAATCTGAAATGAGTTCAAAAAAGAGAGAGAGAGAGTAACTCTGAAATGCAGATTTCTGTTAAGATTTAAAACTAAAATTATTTGTTTTTTTAATACAAAAAGTACTCTCGGCGAGGAGGAGAGGATTCAGAGATTGATCGATATACGTTTGGTTCGCAACAATCCGCTCGTCGGAGCTGCCTCTGCCTCGGCAGGTTGGCATATGCCGCCCTTGATTTACCTACGCCGCGTCGCCGCATGAAATCGGGAGCGGCTGGTGTTTTGGGACACCGGACGCGCGTGGTCGTGGTCGTGGACCTCTGAATCTCTCCTCATTTGAACGACCACCTTCTCTCTCGGTGAGTTGGCTGCAGCTGCAGCCGCCTGCATGGGGCTGCTAGCTACGTACTCCGTATGCCGCTATGGCATGGAACAAGCCAACAAGGGCGGCCCCGGGCTGCCGGGGTCGGGCCTTTGCACGCTCGTGACCACACGGAAGCATCTGGAAGAACGAAACTTGATTAAATACGAAAAACAAAACCTGCTGCGGTAGCAGTGTAGCACCAGGGACTCACGATCTGCTCGTCTTTTCTGAACCCAAGCCAAGACGACGACAAACTGCCACTCGCCGACTCGACTCACGGGTGGAGTTATCCCCGCATCGCCATTGGCCATGCACGCTGGATAAACCCCACCACGGCCGGCCACCACGCAGCGAGCCGAGCCGAGCGACCAAGAACCAACCAAACCCACCACCACCATGAAGCCACTGGTGGCGCCCCTACTCCTCTGCTGCTCCCTCCTCTGCCTGGCTCCCGCGGCCGGGGCCGCCCGGCGCCGCCTGCACCACGACGGCTCGGCCCACCCACCTCCGCCTCCGCCTCCGTACGCGCGCAACGCGACGGCCTCGGCGGCGGCGCTGTGCCCGGGCTGCGAGGCGTGGGCGGACGCGCTGGAGTTCCTCTACTACCACAACCTGGTGCGGCTGGCGTCGCTGGAGCCACCGCTGGCGTGGTCACCGCGCCTGGCGTCGTACGCGCGGTCGTGGGCGGCGCAGCGCCGCGGGGACTGCGCGCTGCGCCACTCCTTCCCCGACGGCCAGTTCGCGCTCGGCGAGAACGTCTTCTGGGGCGCAGGTGCCGCGTGGCGGCCCCGGGACGCCGTGGCCGACTGGGCCGCCGAGGGCGCCGACTACTCGTACGCTGACAACGCGTGCGCGCCTGGACGGGAGTGCGGACACTACACGCAGATCGTGTGGCGTCGCACCACCGCCGTCGGTTGCGCACGGGTGGCGTGCGACAATGGCCGCGGGGAGTTCATCACCTGTAACTACTACCCGCCAGGCAACGTCGTCGGCGAGAGGCCGTACTAGACTAGCTAGCTACCTCAGCTCAGCTCAGAGTTGGTCACAGGCTTGTGTTGTGTGTAAATATTCTGTGGTCGTTCGGTGAAAATGATGGAAATTCGGTCGAGTGCGGTTCACTGTTGACCTCCCGTAAATCATACACGTACTCCCTATTATTATTATTACGGCGTGCCGCAACAATTTGGCTTTGCTTTGGTCAGAATAAAAAAGTGGTTTTGCAGTCACTTTACTTTACACAGCGTGTATGTACGTACAATCAGCCAGTCACTACCCCTGCCTTTTTTTTTAGCAAAGTCACTACCCCTGGCTGCGTGATGCAATTTTGCGGGCTGCAATTGGGCCTAGTTTTGAAGTCCATCCATGCCACCAAAACTTCAGACACAAGTGGGCTTCTGGGCCAGTGCATTTATTAGGACTTTATGGAACGAAGATTTTAAAATAAGATTCAGAAACTTGCTACTGGTGAACCCAAATCACAGTAGAGATGTGAACGCTCATATTAATGCTTAGGGGACGTCCGGCGCGGACGCCGGACGCATCTCCTAGTTGGCCAGCCCCCAACAACCAAATAGTGGGTTAGCGTCCCGACCCACCAATTAGACCATCTCAGCATCCCGCAACCCCCCCCCCCCCACCGCGTGTCTGCATCTCCCCACGCGGGACCCGGACCGCCTGGACCCGCGCTTGCATCTTGTGCCTACCCACGCAGGACCCGCACCGCCTAGACCCCGCTCGTGTTGCCTGACTGTATGCAAGGAGTCCCTGTTTGCTCCCCCTCTGCTGCCTGACTGTAGGAGGCTACGTTAGCTCTAGAAAGGGAGGTACCAAGCCGGCGCCGGGAGGGTGAGGAGGGGCATAGCAAATACCCAGCCAGCACCAGGAGGACAAGGAGGAGACACCGAGGCGATGGTGGGACCACAAAAAAGGGATGTCAAAAATGCAACAACCGATCTACTTTTGAAACATTCGAATGCAACACTTGCAACATACATCTAAGGCAGCTGAAACATATAAAAATATGCATATGAAACACTAGCTGCAACGCCAGATTTACTTTTGAAACATCCAGATAAAACATTGCAATATACGTATCTGAAACACTCGAAAAATATGCATCTAAAAATACTTAAAAACAGTTGAAAACACATCGGCACACGTACGCAATATCCAGATAAAATACTTGAAACATAAGTGTACAACCACTGCAACATGTACAACATTCTGATCTACTTTTGCAACATCAATGCGAAATAGTTGCAACATCCGGGAAATTAAAATATTTGAAACATTTGGGAAACAAAAACTATTTGCAACATGGTCTTGAGAGACAGCGGGGAAGCGTGCGAGGCAAGTGAAAGGGCGGGGGTCAATTTAACAGCAGTGCCCTGACATCGAGAGCAGGTAGAGGGGGGAGAGGGGGACCCCTTGGCCCGCCCTTGGTGGCACACAAAGTGGCAGTGCTTGCAGCCGTTTGGGCCCGGCCCCCCCCGCGGGCAACACGGGCGGGCAACAGCCCTGGCAGCGATGGCGCGAGGGAGGGGTGCGCGGGGGGAGAAAACAAAGGGGTGAAAAAGGGTCAAAAATTTAGCGAATTTTCCCCGGGGGGGACCCGCTGCCCCCCGCCCCCGGGACTGGGGCCTGTTGGTTGGGGATGTGAAGTCCGCTTTCAGCGCCGCCAGGCGGCCCCCTTGTTTCCGCCCTCGCGCCCAGCCTCCGCCTGCAGATCCATGGGGGCCCCGGAAAAGACGCCCCTCACGAGAGGAGGCGGGGGGGGAAGGGCGAAGGCGGGCGGAGGGAGGGAGGGGGGAGGGAGAGTGGGGGGCATGAGGCTGGATTTTTGGCGAAAGGGGAAGAGGATAATTGAGGAGGGCCCCGTGCTATGGTGGATGTGGATCTGTCGAGGATAGGGTTTAGAGCAGGTGAAGGGGTGCTGAGAATGGGGATAAGAACGAGAGGGAAAGAGTGGGTGGGGAAGGACGAGGCAGCGACGGGGGGGTCTGGATGAGTTGCGTTGAAAACGCAACGCCCAAAGGGAAACAGTTGGGCCACGCCCGCCCGGGGGTACGCAGGCCTGCGGCGTCTGGCGCGGAGACGCCCACTCCCAATTAAGCCTTTTGAAACGGTTTTTCCCGGGCGGGGGTGGATTTGGCGGGTGTAAAATTTAAGCTTTAAAAATTATATTAATATATGGGGAGCGTTTTGCTATGCAAACCTACTAAATATTTCAAAATACGCAAACTTTTAATTTTAAGCGC
>CM039122.1:59494361-59592411 GCA_022036555.1 Microstegium vimineum
TGTAGAGTAGCTTGATAGTCTCAGCTGATACTGGCAAATTATTCATGCATCTTAATTCATGGTCACTCTCCTTCAATTAATCTGCCCGCTCTCGATATCTGCACACATTCGGTTTAAACAGCTTGAGAAAACATGATACTACCACTGTATTTACTCCAAGATTTCTGGTACCCAAAGTTGGCAGTAACTCACAATTCAGAACAGGGATTTGAGAATGCTGATCCTGCAGATTTCCTCACTAGCTTCACCTTGTCTGCAGCTCCTGGTTCAGATTTCTTTAAAAAATATACATATATAAGTACTATAATATAAAGGCTCCTGGTTCAGGGAGGGAGGCTTGATGAGATTCAGAAAACCCGGAATTGAATAGTGAGGACTGAGGCATAGGTTGGATCCGTTCCCTTGGTCGCTTCTGAAAAGACAGAATTCGACACGGTGGCGAGCTAGAGAGCCCTCTGCCAGGCAGGCTTTTCTTTCTCCTAGTCTCTCTGTGTGCTACTGCTACCTAGCTATGGTGATGCATGCATGCATGCAACAACCAGAGCCAGCAGAGGAATCTCCAGCCCCAATGCAAATGCAATGCAAGTGAGAGATTTCTGAATTCTCCGTCCGGCCGGCCACCACGGTTCCGGCCGGCCGTCCCTCCCGACACATGCCACCACCACACCAACCACCTTTTTCATTCTAAGGTGCAAAAGGCAGCTCTGGAGAAGAGAAGCAGTGAAATTATTCAGGCTAGCTCTTGCAACCCCTGACGTCAAGCAGCTTACACCACCACCCCCAGAGCACCAACAGGTGTCCGCAGCAACAAGCAAGTGCACTGCTGGCCGGGAATTCAGATGTCTAGCTACAGAGACAGCAGGAACTACTACAGTGACACGGCCGGCCTAACAGGGCCGGCTGCTTTTTGATCTGTTCTTGCATGCCGTGCTAGCAACTGGTCAAATCAGTAACGACGAAAGACCTTCAGGCTGAAGCAATTAGCGTCACCACTGATAACTAACTTCTGCTTTCCCATTTCCCAGATAGCGTTAAGAAATATCTATCCTGCCGGTTAAATCCGGCACTATGCTCAGACAGTGAAATGGGAGCTTATCTTTGTCGCCGTCGCCATGACAGACCATGCATATATTTGCCTGCTAGTGTGACACAAAGTATATCACATGAATGGAAGAACACTAACGGCATAGGGGCTCGTCCAGTCCAGTCGCCCTGCTGTTTGTCGGGGCAAAAAAACCTTGAGATCGATGGGTCGATCGGTTGGCTGGGGAAACAGATTGGCAGGTGATGGATGGCAAGAAATTAAAGGTGTGTGATGACTGATGAGGCTGGCCTTTGTTGATGTGATCGGATGAATGAATCTTGATAATTTGCATGGTCTCGCCTGCATGAATGCAAGATGGAGCTGTCCGATCACCAAGGGCTATCATATATACCCTTTTTTACCATCGCCTAAACGGAACGCTCTGTAGGCTAATGGCTAGTTTTGTTTTTGTGATTGTACGTTGTGCTATGCTAATTATGACGTCTGAAGAATGGCAAGGACGGACATGATTATTATGGGATCGGAATGTGAAATTTAGATGGATTTCATGGAATCCCTCCATAGCTTTAGTTGCGTCACCGTGTAGAAAATCATGTATCATGTGTCAAAATATATGTGAGAGAAATTAGAATGGAAAAAATTAAAAAGGGCCGACCCTTTGATTGATTTTACCTACCTTCATATTAAGTTATTGTAGATATGATCAATGATAATAACACACAACATGCATGAAGGCATGGCTCATGTACTTTGCTTTGGGGTGCAGACTGCAGAGCCAAAGTACTACTATGCATATGCATTCAAATGCTAGGCTCCAATGAGGCTCACCAAAGGATATCCGGTTATTCCCACTGCCTTTTGCAACTTTTTCCCCTCTCTCTTGTGCTCATCTCCTTTGATCCGGCCTTTCCATTTCCCCTCCAAGATTTAAGACTGCGTGCTTTAATATAATCCATTCCCTCTTGCTGATGATGTGTCAGGCAATGCAATGGAATGGAATGGGAATATGACTCTGCAGGAAATGACAATCAGGAACGTACCAAATGACTCGCCCCAACCATTTTCCTTTTGCTACGACCCTGCAGCTACAGAGTGTGCATATTTAATTTAAGCCACCCAACTTTGGGCTAATCAAGTCTATCCTGTGGACTTGAGGAGGATTAACGTGGATTTGCCTTTTGGGGAAAAGTTGATGGCTCACTTGCTTCCATCTACTTCTGAGCCACTGACAGTGGGGCCAGTGGCCTCTGATTGAGTAGTTGTGTGCCCCACTGTCGGCGGTACCGGTGATCAACCCTAATTGATGGTTAATTACTGGCTAGCTGGTTGGTTGTTTAACCCAGAAAATTATAAGGTCAATGGATTATTAGGGTTTTGGCGCCAAACAATGTGGTTATCTTCAATGTAAAGTGCCTTTGCCATGCATGCATTAATTCTCCAACTTAACCTCTTCCTGTTTGGAGGTATCCCCCTGGTGCATAAATTAGGAGGGGCACAGTGTGGCCACTTGTCTGCGTGTGGCATGCAGTGAGTGACCATATATATCAGAGCTGCTAATTCAAAGACAGGTAGCTAGAGATGGAAGACTAATCAACAGCAGCTTGTGGCTAGCATATATGCATGGCATTGTAAATTGGTGTAATTAATGCATGGTACGGTGTTCCTCAAATTCCTTTCACTTGGAAGGTCGTTGGTGAATGGTGATGGTTTTTGTATGTATCACTGTCCAATGATCATCATAGGTAGTTAAGAGTTGTTGGATATCACTGTAAATCCGGATGGTTACCTGCAGCCAACCTAGCTAGCTAGCTTGGAATACGTTACAAGGCATTGGAATTTTTATTTCTTTGCTTTTTTTTCAATAGCTAGTAGTAGTATATATACTAGAATTCCATATAGACAGGGGCGAATCTACAGCTTCTTGTCAGGGTCAGATCGATGACCCCGATGACTTCTAAAAAATTAGGGTTTTTTTTATTAATACCATTACAATTTTATAAGTTTGGAGAAATACCATTACTATTCATCTATTTGGAAGCATACCATTGTAATTCTTCTATGCCTTGAATAGTGCCATTTTCTACGTATTTGACAGCAATGGGGCCACAAGCAGGTGACTCAAGGCTCTGTATTCTCGTATGTCCTAAAATACCCTTGTTGTTTCTCTCTCCCTCCACTTACTGACATGTGGGCGCCACACGTCAGCTTGTTCTTCAACCTCCAGCTGGCCACCGTACAAGTACATGTTCAAGCCTAGCGCCATCGCGGCTGCGGGCGGGCTTCCCTCTGTGACGAGCTCCCTAGCCGCGTGGTTTAACTCCCGAACCATATCCTGCTCGTGCGGCTCGTCTGTCCGACGAACTCGGCCGGCCATGCATCTCACTCTTCTCCCGAGGTGGCTTCGTGCTCCCTAGACACGCAGCTTCCCATGAGGTCCAGGCTTATTTGCTTGCCCAACTCGCTCATTCACGGAGGCCGTGCGTGCTGGTGTTCGTGACGTAGAGCAATCAAGGAGCAGATCCACATCCACACATCCACTTCAGCACTTTCGCGTCGCGTCCTAGATCTCGCCGTTCGCGTTCCTGTTGGAGGCGAGCGGGTCCTTGTCCCCATTCTACTACTCGTTCGACGCCGGTGGCATCCACTTCGTCATGCTGGTGTCATAACTCGATGGTAAGCCAACTACACAGAGTCACAGATCCTTACGACCATGGACCGCTGACTGGAGCACGAGATGCTGGAGCACAAGATGTTGGCTGCGCATGACATCCGCGACTGGCCGGCACTGCAAGAGATGTTGGATTCGCTGGCGTGGGGGAGCGTGCATCCGGGCACCATGCTATGTGCGGGTCGAAGCTTGAAGGAGAAGCTGACGTGTGTACCCCACACGTCAGTGACTAGGGAGAGAGAAACTACATGGTTATTTTGGGAGATACAAGAATATACCGTATTCTAATCACTTGCGCGTAGAGCCAACGCTGTCGTATACGTATAAAATGGCACGATTCAAGGCATAGAAGAATTACAATGGTATGTTTCCAAATAGATGAATAGTAATGGTATTTCTCCAAACTTGTAAAATTACAATGGTACCAATCCAAAAAACCCAAAAAATTACACTATCATACTATAACATAAGAAAAATATCACATATATACACATGATTATTTAGATACTGACACCGATGGTTAGAATCTCTGGCTTTGCCATTAGATAAAAATATATATGTACAGCATTTAATAGCTGAACAAAATTTCCAAGCCAGGTTAGGTGTGGTAGAAGAAGAAAACAAGCAGCTGGAAGCATGCACGGAGGACTGGAAGAAGATGGTCAAAACAAAAGGAGTGCGCATGCATGCATGGATATGCATGAACCGATCAAACTGTAGCTGAAAACTGAAGATGTTGGAAGTATGTACATACTATATACACGTACATCTGAATACCTGCTGATATATAGCCATGCCTGCCTTTGGTTTCAAACAGTTACACTGCAGGTGTAGCTACCTAGGCCAGTAGCATCGTCAGGTGACCCAGTCATCCACGTTTCTTTTGGTCTTTCTGTTACGTCTGCCACACTTTCAATATGTGACTCCCATCTCTCTTCCTTTGAACTAGTATATGTTCTCATTGTTCACCACCATTATTTTTCTTGTTTACTTTTTCCTGCCTGCTTTTTCCTGGTGAATTCTATGAACCTTTACTTCATTCACTTCATTCATCAGTCTATGGGCCGGGTGTCCGAACTATATATGAAGCGAAGAACTGTTGTACGTCCATGACGTACGGGTGGGACTAGCTGTGTTTTCCTAACTATCCACACGCAACGCGATTGACATGTTTATCTATCCATCGTCAGGCTTTTGTAACCAGATAGATTGCTTTACAGTAAATCTTTTAGTTAGATATATGCATCGCATCGAAGTGTTGGTTTCTCTGTAGCAACACGCATACACGGTTTCTGACACAAAATATATATGCTGCATATATACATACAGCTGATGGTCGACGATGAGCTATCGCTCACTGCATCGATCGATTGCATACGTACGTGTTTGGTGCCTCTAGTATACCTCAGTACTTATTATATATATATATAAATAAACAATAATAAAACATCCGGCCAGTAGCTAGCTTTAGTCCGGCTTGACTATGATGTTATGGTCAATACGCTGTTAGCGCTGTTTGAAACAGGAAGTGGTGAGCCAACGCAATTTCAAACCTGGTGCCCTCAAAGTCTAGCTTCATGGGCAGCAGTCCTCCAGCTCCAGGCTGCTCCAGCCCATACCATACGACATCTGCACCGCACTTATAATAACCAAAAAGGGAACCTGCAGGATCGATCCATTGTCATGGATGTTAGGCTAGGCCTGAATTGAAAGTCTCTGAAGGCACATATATATGATCCCGGCATGCATAGTCAGGGGACCTGTGCATTCACATTTTCATATGCAGTGTTAATTATGCACGCAATGAAAAAAATGGAGTGTTCAACCGGCGGCGTCAATGGCGGATTAGTTTTGATGTCACGGCGATCCATAAACTGGGGTGGTGTATATATATATGTTGGGGGGGGGGGGGGGGGGGTAGGCAGGGCCAGTGTTTAGGAAACCGAACGGTAACCGACCGGTTACCGCGGTTACCGGACTTACCACCCACCACCGGTTCGGTTTCGGTACCGGTTTGAATTCAAATTTCAAATTTGAATTTCAAAAAATCGAAAATGCTGAAAAAATTACTAAAAATAGTTCATGATTTATAGAGTCGAATGGTGTAAAAAATTTGCAAATTGGAGTTCGTTTGCTATTTGTTTTGACGTATACAAGTTTGAAAAAAAAAGAAAAAAAACCGGCCGGCCCGTTAAAGGCCCATGCGATTTGAATTTCAAGTTTGCTATTTGTTTCAACCAAAAAAAAAGAGTAACCGGCGGTTTGGGGCGGTTACCGACCAGGCCGGACGGTAACCGATCCTAACCGAACGGTTACCGTTCGCTGACCGTTTGCACTGCGTCGTTTGAATTCAAAATCTAAACCGTTCGGTTTGAGAACGGTTTGGGCGGTAACCGTCGGTTACCGCCAAACCGCCCGTGAACGGTTTCCGCTGGCAAAACGGTAGCAAAAGCCCTGGGAGGGCAGCGGTATAGGGAGAAAAAGGCAGCATGCATGTATTATGCAGGCGCTGTTCAATTCAAAGGGTTTTGTCACACGCCAAACACAATCCGGGGATCGGCTGCGGATCCACAGGCTCTGTGTAGTACACATGCTTTGGCTCGTCTTGTTCCTTTCATACTATCAGTCATCAGATAACGGTGGATACTACTATCCATCAGCCATGGATTATCTATGTACCAATTTCTACTTCTGCACATGCATGCTGTCGATCTGTAAGCTGAGGTCAGTTATTCAGAGGCATAGTAAAACGAAGCCACTACCATACTATAGTAGAATAATACTCCTACTACTAAAGATGAAAGTGAAAAATATGTTACTACTCTGATCAGCATCAGCAGGTAGTAAAAAAACATTTAGAGACAGAAATGTTGATGTTATTTTCTATATATAAAACTAACTTTTTCAGAAAGTTCCTGGCGAGTGCATGGGAAGGAGCTACTAGCTAGGCCGCGTAGTGAGATGAGAATGAGACAGATCCTGACCAAACGAACAATGATATGGTTGTACTACTACTAGTAGTGTGGTGTGGTGTGGTGTGGAGCCTGCCAACCGTCTCATCACAAGGCAAATAAAGGCATCAGATCACTCCCGTATTTTTCTCGCGGTGTCCGGTGGTCGTCCGGCGTGCCCTCCGACCCCCCGCGCGCGGCTGCGGCTATAAAGCTCGGCGCCACCTCCCTGGCCTCTTCCGGACTCGCACCGCGCCCGGGCACTCAGCTAGCTAGGCTCCATCGCCCACTACTACACCACCTCTGCCTGCTGCCTAGCTCTACACCTCACCTCAGCTCGCTCCATATCCTCCTGCCTGCCTGCCTGCCTTCCTGCTGACTCATCAACCCTTGCTCTGACTGACGCGAGGTTATTGGCTTGAGATCCATCTAGATAGCTACCTCGCTCGCTGAAGAACACGATTGAAGAAGCTGACGGCGGCGTACGCGACCGGCGGCAGCTATAGCCTAGCCGGCCATGGGGAGGGCGCCGTGCTGCGACAAGGCGAGCGTGAAGAAAGGGCCGTGGTCGCCCGAGGAGGACGCCAAGCTCAAGGCCTACATCGAGGAGCAAGGCACCGGCGGCAACTGGATCGCGCTGCCGCAGAAGATTGGTATGTAGTATGTGCACAGTGCATCATGATGCGTCTCATCGATCCTTTTGTGTTTTTCTCATCTGATGAAATTCGTTCGTTCGTTATCTCTTCTTTATTTAGTTTATTATAGTTTGGTTGTTTGCTTCCTTCTATCTGATCCGTGTGTGCTACTACTTGCTGCCTGTCTATGATCTATGTATGGACTAGTCTTGTCAGGCGTGGTGCTGGTGCAACATATGCATATGAATATGGATGCCTACCTAGGATTCCTACCAGATACTACATAGTATGGGCTCCCTCCATATTCATCCGATTTAGACGAACAAGTATCCTTTTTTCAAAAGATCACAAGCAAACTTTTTCAAAAAGATGTATATATTCATCCGTGTGCTGTCTTTGTTGATTCAATTCGATTGAGATCCTATATATGAGCTAGCACACCTTCTCCGTAGCTCAAAACCGAATCAAGCAATCCCCAAGAGAAGTTTAGTATCATATGCATGTCTGATTAGTCACGACTGTAATCCACCAATAAAATATTTATGCAGTTTTCGTTTTATTTGATGAAAGGATATGATCGGATAGATGCTTTGATTGTTAGCTCTTGTTCCATCATCGGTTGATCTATTTGTTTGTCGTGGTGTGAGAGATCTATAGCTAGACAGAGTATCAACGTGATAAAGAACAAGCCCATTTCGTTCCCCTTTTCTTAATTAAGAAGAAATACGTACGGTAAGCATGATAATTACATGAAATCAAAGCAAACGATAAGCTAGGCCTTAGCTAATACGTACGCAGCAATTATGTGTGTATAGTTACATCATCATCTCTCTATCTGCCCAGCTCCTTTCCTATATCTTGCTAGGATTTGTTTTCTGTATATCTAGCTAGGTTTTCATTATTGCTACTACTACTTTTTATATCTATGCATGGTTTTGTCCCTGTACTAGATCAGTAGTATCTAATAATAATACATGACATGTCAGTCATTTTCCTTTGCGTCCTTTGCCTTCTGAATATATGAACTGGTTACTTGTTAATTTGATCTGAGTTTAACTAACTGAAGTATATATATATGTATGAATATGATTTGTTGCAGGGCTGAAGAGATGTGGGAAAAGCTGCAGGCTGAGATGGCTTAATTATCTGAGGCCAAATATTAAGCATGGTGACTTCACAGAAGAAGAGGAGCATATCATTTGCAGCCTCTACATTAGCATTGGAAGCAGGTAATAAGAATCACTACTTACACAATATTTGCAAATTAAACTGCATCTCATGTGCAGAGTATATATATATATATATATGGCACATACATCTACCATTACAAGTACTTCACTTTCCTCTTTTCCCTGAACAAAGGTTGATCATATACTTCCCTCAAAAATTTTGATCATATATATCCTTATTTTTTTAACAACATATTCAGGTTGCACACATCATCTACAAGAACATCATGATCATATATATCCCATGCATAAACATGGCACATAACGACTAATCAGTTACCTGCTGTTCATCTTTTATGTTCAAGGTGGTCCATCATTGCAGCGCAGTTGCCGGGACGAACGGACAACGACATCAAGAACTACTGGAACACCAAGCTGAAGAAGAAGCTCCTCGGAAAGCGCACGCCGTCGCGGCGCGCAAGGGCGCACCAGGACCCCTACCTCGCCGCGGCGGGCGGCAACATGTGCAGCACCAGCGGCGGCGTCAATACCAACAGCGCCGCCGCCGCGACGTCCATGCAAACCCTAAGCGCGTCGGCTCTGGAGCGAATCCAGCTCCACATGCGCCTCCAAGGCATCTACGGGGCGTTCGGCTGCAGCGGCGGCAACGACGACAGTAACGCCGCCGCCGTCGCGGCCGCCGCGCCGAAGTGGCCGAAGCTTGAGGCGCTGCTGCAGGCCAACAGGCTGCTCCCGGGGTCGCTGCCGGCGGCGGACGCTACCATGGCCACAACTGTGAGCGTGCAACAGCACCATCAGCATCTGGTCGACCACCAGAGCCTCGCCGCCGGCGCCGGTGACGCCGCAGCAGTCGAAGGCGAGCAACATCTCAGCTCCGCCGGTGGGGCAAACTACATGGCGCCTCCGGGAGGCTTTTTCGAGCGGCCCAAGCTAGGGTTTTACTCTCCAGTCGCCGAAGCTGAAGCCGCCAGCGTCGAGATGAACTCAGGCGCCCCAGTGGTTGGTGTCGGCGGCTACGGCGGCGCCGGATTGGGACCTCATCATCATCACGACGAGCTATACGACTTCCTGTACAGTAAGTACGGATCAGTGGGCGGGCTGGCACACGAGGGGCATGTTCCAACGTTGCCGGAGCTGCAGTGTCCGGACGGCGCTGCCGGAGCCGATGAGAAGTTCTCGGCGTGGACCGCGTCCGCCGCCTGCGATTACGGCGCGGCCGGCAGCCATCAGATCCAGCAGGGAAACTCCATCAGTAGCAGTCTGCACGATTACGTGCTAGGCGGCTATGATCAATGAGAGTATAGGGTTTTGATGCCATGCCGTATTTGTGTGTAAAATTCTATAGCTTATATATATATAGTTCATTTTCCAAAAACTTGCTGTTAATATATGTATGTTTGGTTTCGATTGATCTTAAAACTTGCTGTTAATATATATGGATGCAAATTAGTAATCAATATATTATATATACTCCTGGCTAATTAATCAATATATATTCTTTGCATCTTATCTTTGGTCTCTCTCATCTCCTGGAACTTTGTGGTGCTCTAAGGAAGAGGATAGAGATTGAAGAGGCTGCAGTGCAGGAGTGAATTGATTGTCTTCATCTGGCAAAGTTTTGGTGTAACACACCAGCCGACATTCTGCACTTGGCAGGTCTCCATTTGAGGTCCTGTTCCTGTATGGTCATGAATAACCACGACAGTTTGGTATTGAACCTGCTGATGTGCATGTGCAATTTCTATCTCTCTTTCTTGGCTACACCTTCTTATATATATGTTTGATCTGGTTCGCCTACACCTGCTTCAATTGTAACAACGAATGAAATAGTAAGTGTCATTCTGATCGTGCGGGACCTCATTGAAGATCGAGATTACCTTAAGATCCATCCACACACACACACACACACACACATATATATATATATATATTGTCACCATTCGCACCTCATGCCAATGCAATCAGAAGTTGGACATAAAACAAATTTTTTAGGTAATTTCGTCCACCCATAAAAAAAATCAAATTTATTTTTCTAGCAAACGACATTACGTTATTTAATGTAAAATGTATTAAAAGATAAGCAGTAATCGAAGTAGACTTAGCATATTGGAATTCATTATTGGCAATATCACTTTCTCTGTTGAAGCAATAATCGGAGTCACAAATGGGCCGTGGCCCAAGGGCAAATGGTTTTTGTGGTCTGTTTGTGGCCCATACTGGTGGTACACAAAACTACTACAAAAGTAGAGGACAGTACATTGCGCATGGCCAATAACCGCCTGCACAGTGCGCCCCACCCCACCTCGGTGCCTCAGCCCACCTCCGTCACGGCGTCACCTCCTGCGTGCGAACGAATGAGCCACTGGGCCATGCCACTTTTTTTTCCTCCCACGGAGAGTTCTGGCTGTTTTTGGCGGATAAGCCAGGTCTGATACTGTTTTGATTGTTTTTCTGTAAGACAAAAACACTATTTTGGTGACTGATAAGTCAAACAAACAGGACTAGTAATGAGTTTAAGGTCTGTTTGGTTCGTGTAGTAGCAGAGCCTGGCTCGTATTTGAGAGTCTGGCTCACATGGAACAGGTTGAGCACATACAACGCTGTCGTGTTTGGTTGACCGCATCTACCTGGCCTGGATGAGAAGAGGTGTTGTTTGGTTGCCCGTATAAAGATATATTGCATGGATAAAAAAATATAAAATTATGATTATGATTTTTATTTTATATAAATACATTCTTAAAGTTCTTATTTTATCTAATTATGTCTTAAACATATTTAAACATATTAATATCACTTAATATTTACTAATCATACACTAATACATCATTAGTATGGTAAATAGCTGCACGCAGCCAGCCTGGCCCGACAGGAACAGCCGATTCCAGCGTTTCCCTGGAGCCTGGCTGCGGGCTTCTTCTTGCATGAGTGGAGCCTGGCCCAATAGCGCACGCAGCCAACCAAACAAGGTCACCCTGCATCCGGCCAGCCTGGTTCAGCCGGATGTACAGAACCAAACAGGCCCTTAGAAGCTGGGTAGAGCAGTACAGGGCTTAAACAATCTTTAGGTAATTCCGACCACCCAAAAATGAAATTTCAAAGTTCTTTTCCGAGTACACGACATTATGTTGTTTCGGTGATTTAGTAGACGATCTAGGGTTTATAATTTCGAATGAAAATGTTTTAGAAAATAAAAAAAAATCAAGCCCCAACAAGGCCTTACACGACACGAGTAGGCTTAGCGTATTGGAATGATGGGCCATACATACTTGTTCTGTGGAAGTAATAATCGGAGTACGAGTCACTAATGGGCCATGGCCCAATGGGCTGATGGTTTTCATGGTCTTTTTTGGTTGCCCATACTAGTAGTATAGGACATTTGATTTGTATCTTACTGGTTATGAGATCACTTTCACGGCAGGTTGTTTCCACTGAAACTTGAAAGTGATGGAGAGCTGGTAGTTTTACCCTCTGGTAAGAATTGTTCTATTTCCTCTATGCGTAAAAAGGACGTCAAACAGAAAATAGGAACAAGCTCCAACAAATTTTGTATTCGGCACCTCTAGAATGTGTTGGAAATCACTGTTCATTGGTTTTATTCCCGTTTCTAATAGATTTGTAATGAATTTGTTTATTTAGTTATTAAAAGTATTGATTGTGAAGTTTTTGAACTTCATACAGTACGTGGTGTGGTTAATTCTGAAGCGAGAATTGGTACTAGCATTCACTGATTGTTCTTGAAACTTGAAACTTTTTTTGACTGAACGAAACCTGAAACTTTTGGTAGCATAAAGTTATATATGATCTGGGTCTTCAAATAGAATGACTGAAAAAATAACAATTAGGTGTTGACACTCTGAAAAAAAAAGTATCAGGTGACGTTGCCACTACATTTTATACCCCAGCCATCCCTGAAATCGAATCCAGCTACCGATCGAGATGGCGCCAACTTGTATTGCACGTCACAAACTCACAATGTTTCATTTTTAAAAAATTCTATACTACGCCACAATGAACATGGACGCACATACTTGACGTGCCGCGTGGACCTCCTCTCCCTCCCTCAGTTTTTCTTTGCCAGCCATCATGGAACATGAGCAGCACTACTCTCCGCTAGCATCTTCGTTCTTCACCCGAACAAGAAACTCTCGTACGCAAAAAGCACGTATAAATTCCTCGCACAGCGACACGCAGGCGCAGGAGAAAGTACCTGAGCTGATCGATTCGATCATCATCAGCACACAAACATGCCTCGTCGTCGCTTCCCCACCGCGGGCACGGTGACCGCCGCCGCGGCGCTCGTCCTCGCGGCGGCCGTCGTGCTGCTAGCCGGCGCGACCGAGACCGCCGACGCCAAGAAGACGACGACGACGGCGGCGGCGAGCCTGGCGTCGATCTTCCTGGAGGCGCACAACGCGGCGCGGCGCACGGAGGGTGTGCCGGCGCTGCGGTGGGACGAGGGACTGGCGGCGTACGCGCGGCGGTACGCGGCAGCGCGGGGCGGCGACTGCGCGCTGGCGCACTCGCACGGGCCCTACGGGGAGAACCTCTTCCGCGGGAGCGGCGGCGCCGGGTGGAGCCCTGCCGCAGTGGTGGGCGCCTGGGTCCAAGAGCGCCCGCTCTACGACCGCGGCTCCAACTCCTGCCGCCGCGGCGCCGGTGCCGCCGCGTGCGGGCACTACACCCAGGTCGTGTGGCGCCGCACCACGGCCGTCGGGTGCGCGATGGCGCCCTGCAACGGGGGACGCGCCACGTTCGCCGTGTGCAGCTACAGCCCGCCCGGCAACTACGTGGGCATGAGGCCCTACGACTGACAGGTCGTGTCGTGAGCGCGTCGTGAGCGTGCGTGCATGCCACGTCCCACGGGCCATTGCTCACTGCACTGCACCCATTTTTTTTTACCTGATTATTTATACAGTGGACAGAGAGTTTATTACTGTCCCAATCATTCTTTTAATTTCAAAAATTGTTTGGTATAATGTGCATGGATGAATGAAATAAAAGGTGACTTCAAAATTTGGAATAATGGCACTTGCATTTTGGAGACAGGCAGACAGACAGATAAACGTGGCCACCGCGCCAGCAAATTTAGCCTGCAGGCCGGTGTGCATTGACGTCACGCTATTCAACTGCTGCGCTGCCGCGCGATCACCGTCGTTTAAAGCTCGCCGGCCCGGCACCGACCAACCATACGGTCATGCTATTGAATCCGGTCGCTTCTGTGCGCTGTACAAATCGTTCGCCAGATGACCAGCACTGCGTGCGCAGCCAGCTAGATAGCCAGTCAGGTCCTCTGACGCTAGCACTAGCAGGCACATAGGGAGATTCTTCTCCTCTTTCGTTCTTTTTATTTAGGCCACAACGCACATATGGCATTGTTTAGTTCCTCATGAAATTCAAAATATTTTAAATTTTGCCTCTTTATTTTGTAAAATGAAACTAAACAACACCTAAAATATTTAGTAAAAAGTGGTTCATTCCCTATTTTAGATTTTGGACTCAAGAGACCAAAATAAAGAAATCTTTGCATTGGTTTATGTGTCATCCTCACAATCCCCATCATTGGAATCCAAAATAAACCATATTTTGGTTGGAACTAAACACCCCACCAAAATATGTTGCATTCTAGATTTTGAAATCCAAAATAGTTGGGATTTTAGATTTTGGATTTTGGTTGGAACTAAACAGGATTGGAGTAGATCAGTTTAAATTCCAATTCAATCCACCCAACATATATCGATTGATGTCATAATATCTTAGTTAAATGTTTAAATATATCCGAACAGCCAACTTATAAAAACTATTTTCATGGATATTAACATAGTTTTAAGTGATTTTAATAATCACTTAGTTAAGAGATATTTCTCGTAAAAATGGGTACAACATGTACGTTTATTAGATATTAGTTTTATATATGAATTAAAGGTGATAAAAATGGGTATAAACATATATTCACATTATTTATGGTTTTTTTTCATAACAGTATACTAGTATGTGTTGATAATTTAAATATATGTGTGAGGGGCTATTTTATTTTATTTTTACAAAGTAGTATTGCAAAATTTAGATGCAGATTTATGAGTCTTTTTAGATTATCTATTACTATGAAAAACTTAGATTCATACTTTAGGTATTTATATGTTTCGTAATGGCTTGATGGATAACTTATGTAAATATAGGGGTTACATTATTTTTTTTATAGTGGGAGAGGCGGATGATTTTCTTATAAAACATAATAGATCAATGGCCATTATTATTAATGATGATCAAAGTCTAGCAAATTGATGGTTGATCCTTCTCGTTTTTGTGAGGACTTTTATAAGTTAATTTTTTGTATAGCATGTCTTGTGGTGGACGTAGGCCTCCGATTAACAGTATGACTGTTGTGGTCATCATTTGTTTTCTGTGATTCTGTCAAATTCAATGCACTCCCGGGCCAGTCCCAGGTCAACTTAACTAACAGACAAGCCAAAAATGATGAGAGAAGTTGGAGCATTTGAGGCATCAAATCAATTAGATTAGATTCTCTTTTCTTGATGTTAATTACTCTTCCATGGACCATATATATACTTTAACTTTAATTGCGTGCTAATCATAACATATATACTCCGCAGGTACGCAGGATATGCATAGTATAATGATGTGATAATGCCCCATGCTCAGCAACTCCTTTGTTTCGTGCAAAAAGACGATCGAGCAATTTAATTAAATTCTCAACACCCAGCAGGCATTGAGCTGTCTTCTCCTAACCCTGCAGCAATATATTCCAAATGATCTGTATTAATTATATCATAGTACTTACCGTACATATATTAGCTAGCAGGCACTAGCACACAAGAAGGATAGCAGTACCAGCTGCAGAAGAATGTCAAATTTGTCATACGCGTGCGCTGTGCTGTGCAGGGGACGGCGACACCTGAAAAAGTCTTCGTCGACTCCTCTTGTTTCGGCGCATATTGGGCGGCGTGGCAGACAGTGATTGGCACGTTTCTGTCTCTTCATTCAGTAATCAGTAGGTACTGTAGTACGCACCAAACCGAGACCTTCAGACATGATCGCTGCTACTAGTATTTGGGCATCTGGTAGGGCTTACTCTGAATAATTTAAGTGCATGTTTAGCTCTTAAAGAAACGGCATGTTTTGATGCCGGGTGCAGCATACGTTGTGATGACTTGAAAGTCAATGTTAGTCTGACAGAGCAGTCACGACAATAGGCAAACCATGACACATTACAATTGCATATGATTAGTGCTTTTATACTGTACTGCTATGTAAGATACGATCGTTGCAATGGTTTCTGTTTCCAGGCAAGATAAGATAAAGCTGCTTTGTAGTATGTGAACGCCGTGGATGAGTGACCGGCATAAATCACTGTTTGGACAGCAAAGCTGAGTTGTAAAGAGGGGCCTGGGCCTGCCTCCTTTGATGAACGGAACGAAACGATGACGCATCATCATACTCCGTAGTAGTCTCGATGGAGCTACTATTATAATAGTACTACAGTATCTCTTCATGGTTCCGGCCGCAGATCCAGCGCTCTGAATTTTCCAGCAAAATTCTGGTGATTCATTCCTTTTTGTTTCTTTCTTTTACTCCCCGTCCCCTAGATGACTGGCATTCCAAATTCGTGGTAGCCTAGCTGTCTGACAGATTTTACCATTCATTCAGCAACCACAAATTCGTCTTTACCGTTCACACTCAGCAACCACAAATTCGTCTTTACCATTCACACTCAGCAACCACAACAAGCTCGGCGCATCCGGAGGCCATTTGCGGGGCAAAAGCAAACAAACTCTGAATGACGCAGTGAAATGCGTGCGTGGAGGGTGAAGAGGTCTACAGACTACACTAGGCATCAGAATTCAATTGCGCTTGCATTTGCACGCTGCTGGGTGGGGCCTGCCAGGATCTACCTACTAACAAACCAATCAATCATCAATATATCGAAGAGCATCAAACGGTTCTTCCTCGATCGATCGATCGATCCATCCATCCATGGATGGGTCGGCGCCTGCCCACAGCTCTTCTAATCCTACTAACTCAGCAGCTCCTACTGCTAGGTCCTAATTGAATTCCACCGGTGGCGCATTTAGGTAGACCTGACCTTCCACAAGGAGCCGAGCCGTATTATGTGTCACAATCATCGTCGAACATGGCTAGTGTCCCCCCTCTCTCCATCCATGGATCTGCTTATATATATATATATATATATATATATGAAGCGCCCGGGCGAGCGAGGCAGTACACCCCCACAGACACAGACAGACACAGCTCGGCATCGCCTCCCGGAGGCCGCCATGGCGTGTTCCTGGAGCTCTAGTCCCAGTCCCAGAGCTCACTTCTCCGGCGGCGCCGCACCTCTCGGCATTGCGCTACTCGTCCTGCTCGCCGGCTGCGCGGGCAATGCGAGCGCGTACTACCCCGGGGACATGCGGTACCAGTTCGTGGAGCCGCAGAACGCGGCGCGCGCGTCGATGGGGCTACCGCCGCTGTCATGGGACGAGCGGGTGGCGTCGTACGCGCGGTGGTACGCGGAGTCGCGGCGCGGGGACTGCGCGCTGGCGCACTCGTCGGGGCCCTACGGCGAGAACCTCTTCTGGGGCAGCGGCACCGGGTGGGCGCCGGCGCAGGCCGTCGCCGCGTGGGTCTCGGAGCGGCCCCGCTACGACTACTGGAGCAACAGCTGCTACGGCGGCATGTGCGGGCATTACACCCAGATCATGTGGCGGAACACCCGCCGCGTCGGCTGCGCCATGGTCACGTGCTACAATGGTAGGGGCACCTTCATCACCTGCAACTATGACCCGCCCGGCAACTACGTCGGCGTGCGGCCTTACTGACCGACCGACCGACCTCGTCGCCGGCCGCCGTTCGCCGCCACATTCATCTTGCTGCTAGTACTACTATGATTAATGTCGAGATGACATGATACAAGTGTACGAAACCAAGGCATTATTGTTGCCTTGCTAGTACTATTTGTCACATTTGCTGAGTACTCTACGTAAATTTGTTTCTTTTTGGCCTGCCAGCCAAGTGTACGAAATTCGTAAAGTTGGACGGACGCGCGTGGTGTTGGTGTGGCTGTGTCGTGGGCGATGGATTGGCTGCGATCCTCATTCGTGGCTGGTTGGCGCAGCAACTGCGGTTGCGAGCGGCGGCGAAACGACCAAAACCAACGGTGAGCTGAGCTGGCTGTTAAATGAAATGAGCAACAGCAAGTGGAGACTGGGTGGGGGAAGAAGACGATGGTGGCAGCCGGTCCTCCTCCTGCTCCGTCCTCTGCCCTGAACAACTGCTGTAGCGCTGCGCGTCATGGGCAGAGGGGGCACTGGCACTTGGAATTGGAATCCGATGCGATGCGGCGCCACACCCACACGGCAGCCAAGTCCCACATGTTTTTAATGAGGGGAGGCATCTAACTCGGCGGCGCCGTGCGGCTGCAAATCGACCGGGATGCTGCCACTGTGGACCGTCCCGTCCAGGAATCTTAGCATCATCGCGGCGGCGGGCAGGCGCCCGGCGGTGGGCGGTGGTGACTACTGACTGCTCAGTGCTCACCTCTAGCTCGGCGGCCACAGCGTGCGTCACATGCTGGGCCGCTGCCGGAACAGCGATCGTGTTTCTTGCGATCCAGACGGCGCTTGAAGGGCCAAGAGGCATGAGGGTCCAGTACTCCAGTGCCTGCCATTTAACCCACGCTGACGCAGCGTACTCCAAGCGTAGCGAATCAGACGGGTCAGGTCAAGTCACGGCCCCCAAGGAAAAGGAATCCGAGAGAGACGGAGCGCAGTGCCTCGCAAGTCGCAAAGTCGCAAGCAGTTGAGGAGCCGACGTGCAGTAGGATACGGACGGGGCTCGTCGCGCGTCAAATGTCAGCAGCACAGGACAATGTGGCGTGGCGTGGCTGCCTTTGACAAATTGGCACGTGCATGTGCTCCTGCAACGCAAATAGGACTGCTCCAGTTTCTTCCCCCAGCAGCCCAACTGCCCAAAGCGGCAAAGCCCCAACCACATGCACGTTGAAGGAGGGGAGAGCAATGCACAGCCATTCTCTTTTTCTTGGGTGTGCATGCTGTAATGATTTGCAAGCAATGCGGCCTCGACTTCTCGAGCCCAGAGCGCTCGCTGCCTTTACCGGGACGAAAGAAACAAAGCCGTTGACAGCGCTGTTTTTTCTATTCCTATCCTACTATGCGTATGCGCCCAAACAGTAAACGGTGTACGGATTAATGAGTAAAGTACTACTCCTGTACTCCAGTGGTAGATATGCTGATCAGGGTTTTCAAACCTGACCGGTCGCCGGGAACCGGTCCCCGGCGGTTTGGCGGTTACCGACGTCGGTAACCGCCCAAACCGCCCCAAATTCGAACGGTTTGCATTTTGAATCATTTTGAATTCAAACGGCGTAGTTCAAACGGTTTGAGATCGGTAACTGGTCGGTTAGGGCCGGTTACCGACCGGTTTGGGCGGTTACCGACGGTGCCGCCCCAAACTAAATTTCAAATTTGAAAAAAAAAATCGAAAATGCTGAAAAAAATTCCTAAAATTAGTTCATGATTTGTAGAGTCGAATGGTGCAAAATTTTTTCAAATTGGAGTTCGTTTGCTATTTATTTTGACGCGTACAAGTTTGGAAAAAAATAGAAAAGATCCTTTTTCTTTTTTTTTCAAACTTGTACGCGTCAAAATAAATAGCAAACGAACTCCAATTTGAAATTTTTTTGCACCATTCGACTCTACAAATCATGAACTATTTTTAGGAATTTTTTCAGCATTTTCGATTTTTTTTTTCAAATTTGAAATTTGAATTTAAACCGGAACCGAAACCGAACCGTCCGGGGGCGGTTTGTCGGTAATCGGTCGGTAACCGCCGCGGTTACCGACCGGTTTGAAAAACCCTGATGCTGATGCCCTGTGGCAACCCATGGCAATGGCTAGGAAATTTTGTGAGCTTTACAAAGTTTATACTCCATTCGTCCCAAATTTACCCAGAGGAGATGGGCAGATCGAGGAGATATTGTACGAGGGCAACATGGGTGATACGCACACACGTACCCGTACGTGTACCGGGAACGCGTCTGTGTGTTGTGTACTTGTGTGATTGTACCACAGGTCTGTTCCTGGCCTGTTGCAGCGAACAACTGAAGCCACAAGCTAGTGCCCAATGTCTCTCCTAATAAAAAAAGAAAAAAGAAAGAAAGATGTCTCGGACAATCCTGGGCTTTCACTCCAATCACACGCGCGGCCCGGTAAGAAGGTCGTGGGCCTACATCCCAGGCTCACTGGCCCAACACTCGGCCTGATTACACGCCTCATTAGAAGGTCCTTGCATAAATGAACACTCACGGTCACCTTAGACCTTACCAAATGAGAGTATAACTCTGAAATACAGAACCATCAGATTTCTGTTAAGATTTAAAACTAAAAGGATTTTTTAAAATAAAAATTAAATAAATAAACACTATAGTACTCTCGGCGAGGAGGAGAGGATTCAGAGATTGATCGATTTACGTTTGGTTCACAACAATCTGCCCGTCGTAGCCTCTGCCTCTGCCTCGGCAGGTTGGCATATGCCGCCCTTGATTTACCTACGCCGCGTCGCCGCATGAACAAACCACAGGAAGCATCTGGAACCAGCATCCATCCGAGGTCACGAGTTCATCAGCCTGCTATACTCCCTAGTTAATCAGACGCTCGTCTGCTGGGTTCGCACAAAAAAAAAGAATTAAAAAAAATGCTGCGGTAGCAGTGTAGCACCAGGCACTCACGATCTGCTCGTCTTTTGTGAGTGAACCCAAGACGACGACAAACTGCCACTCGCCGACTCACGGGTGGCAGGGACAAGTGAACGAGTGGAGCCGGCCATTGGCCATGGCCATGCGCGCTGGAATAAACCCCACCACGGCCGGCCACCACGCAGCGAGCCGAGCCGAGCGACCAAGAACCAACCAAAACCCACCATGAAGCCACAGGTGGCGCCCCTGCTCCTCCTCTGCTGCTCCCTCCTCAGCCTGGCGCCCGCGCCCGCGGCCGCCCGGCGCCGCCTGCACCACGACCGCTCGGCACACCCGCCTCCGCCTCCGCCTCCGTACGCGCGCAACGCGACGGCGTACGGCGCGTCGGCCTCGGCCTCGGCGGCGCTGTGCCCGGGCTGCGAGGCGTGGGCGGACGCGCTGGAGTTCCTCTACTACCACAACCTGGTGCGGCTGGCGTCGCTGGAGCCGCCGCTAGCGTGGTCCCCGCGCCTGGCGTCGTACGCGCGCGCGTGGGCGGCGCAGCGCCGCGGGGACTGCGCGCTGCGCCACTCCTTCCCTGACGGCCAGTTCGCGTTAGGCGAGAACGTCTTCTGGGGCGCCGGCCCCGGCGCCGCGTGGCGGCCCCGGGACGCCGTCGCCGACTGGGCCGCCGAGGGCGCCGACTACTCGTACGCCGAAAACGCGTGCGCGCCTGGACGGGAGTGCGGCCACTACAGGCAGATCGTGTGGCGTCGTACCACCGCTGTGGGTTGCGCACGGGTGGTGTGCGACAACGGCGGCGGGGTGTTCATCACCTGCAACTACTACCCGCCCGGCAACGTCGTCGGCGAGAGGCCCTACTAGGCTATGGCTGCCTCTTCTCAGTAGGCTTCCTTGTGTTGTGTGTAAATATTCTGCGGTCGTTATGTGATAATCATAGAAATTCACTTGTTTTCATGTTATTATTACGGCGTGCCGCAACCATCTGGCTTTGCTTTGGTCAGAGCCACCGTCAGAATAAAAATGCGGTTTTACAGTCTACTTTTTTCTGATTTCTGAGATCCATCCATGCACCCAAAACTGCAGACACAAGTGGCCTTCTGGGCCAGTCCATTTATTTGGACTTTGTGGAACGAAGGTTTCTAACGGCTTGTTTAGATGCAAATCTTTTAGAATTTTACACCGTAATACTTTCATTTGTATTTGATTAATACTTTCGTTTGTATTTGATTAATATTATTTAATTATAAAGTAACTAGGTTTAAAAGATTTGTTTCGTAAATTATAGACAAATTATATAATTAATTATTTTTTATCTATATTTAACGTTCCATGCATAGAAAGGTTCGATGTGATGAAGAATTTGATAAAGCTTTGGAATTTTGAACGGATCTATAAAATTCAAAACTTGCTACTAGTCCATGCAGAATTCCTGTGGCAACCTAGCTGCCTTTTTTTTTTCAAATTCCAGTAGAGATGTGAACGATTCTATTTTTACTTAAGCCTATGAACATATGTATATACACACTCTACATTATGAGCACCTCAAATGACAAATTCAATAGATCCTGAGATTAACAAAGTTGCCTTAGACACTTCTGTCGGGTACGAAGGTAAGGGGTACCCTAAACCCTTCGATAAATTAACGCTAAACATATCAACCATTTTTAAGGCAAGGATCAGCCTACTGTTCGGTAAGACGCGGCCCATCAATCGAGGGCCCCCGCTACACCGACTGCGGAAACCAGCCACTGGCCCGGCTCTACCTCGACGACGGACGAGGGGTCGGGCGAACGACCCCCCGGCTCTACCTCGACGACGGACGAGGGGTCGGACGAACGACCCCCCGGCTCTACCTCGACGACGGACGAGGGGTCGGGCGAACGACCCCCCGGCTCTACCTCGACGATGGACGAGGGGTCGGACGAACGACCCCCCGGCTCTACCTCGACGACGGACGAGGGGTCGGACGAACGACCCCCCGGCTCTACCTCGACGACGGACGAGGGGTCGGACGAACGACCCCCCGGCTCTACCTCGACGACGGACGAGGGGTCGGGCGAACGACCCCCCGGCTCTACCTCGACGACGGACGAGGGGTCGGACGAACGACCCCCCGGCTCTACCTCGACGACGGACGAGGGGTCGGACGAACGACCCCCGGCTCTACCTCGACGACGGACGAGGGGTCAGGCGAACGACCCCCCGACCTCTACCTCGACTTCGACCCCCTCAACCTGTCGACGCCTCGACCTTCCAATCGCCGTCGACGGACGAGGGCTCGATTAACCCAACCACTCCGGCATGGGTAAAAGTAAAACCACCTGACGACATGGGCGTCTGCGTCCACTGTCAAATCCGCCAACTCCCCGTCCAGTCCCCGACTCCCGACGACTATGCCGCCACTGCCGCCACTACGCAAGTACGGACTTCTACAGTACCCCTCGGAAAGTGAACAGTGCGACCCTCGACGACGGCTTCGGGAACGTGACAGAGTCATACGGGGCTCGACCCCTCCTCTTCAACAACTCCGGTACGGAAGACGTCCCATCTGCCTCGTCCCGCTTCGGCCAGGGGACTCGTGCCCGCCTGCGAATACTGTACTGCGACGACTTCTACTGATGCCACGACCGGGGACGCCTGAAGGACGGGAAGACCACGCCGCCACAGTGCTCGATGTCTCTTCGCCAACACTGTGCCGTGGATGCGCCGCCCATACTTCTACTATTAGGACCCTGTACCCTCGAGTCTCCCCCTTGGTCTATAAAAGGGGGACGCCGAGGTAGATGAAAGGGGGCTCTTTTCGAGACTTCTCTTTCCTAGTTTCTCTTTGGGGACTCCTTCTTCCCGATCGGCTCCCACTTCATCTAGGACTCCGATCCGACCTTGGTTCTCAAGGACCCTAGGCCACGCCACACACACACACAGCCGCTCGATCGACCCCTCGGGTGGCCGACTTCGTGTAACACTGCTTGTACCCCCCCTTGTACGAGCACGCTTTGGGTGCGAGATAATACAAGTCATCCTCCCCCGCTGGACGTAGGTCCTTCTTCGCCCGAACCAGGATAAATCTTGTGTCCATCTTGCATCACGTCTGAGAGAGGAAGCACACGATATACAAATTTACTCGTTGGTGGACTTGACCCCCGGGTCATAACACCGACAACTTCGTTATCAATGAGAATGTCATCTACTGCTGAAAATATAGTGTAAATCCTGAAATAAATCTAGAAAAGTTCACGGACATCATCTATGGCCCTACTTATGTAATAATGTTTTTTTTGAAATGTTTACAGATTTGTTGTCCGCGTGGCATAGTTTGGTCAGCTTATATTATCTGAACATGTATGAATCTGCCTTTTTTTTAACACATCATGTAAATTCAGCAGTAATAACAATAGTTTAAAAGTAGTTGACATAGGAGGAGACAAATTTGATTCTCATGAGGTGATGCCATGAACAAAACAAACGAGGACAAACCTATATGCTCGTCACTCTCATGGCATACATATCATCTAATAGCTGAACTCCCAACAAATAATAATTAGCTACCGTGGGTACGTAGTATGAGAAGAAATGCAAGGCAGAGCGGGAAAAAAAAAACATGATTAGCTAGAAACGGTGGTATACTGGCGCCATGGACGAACTGCCCGTATGGTATAATGTAGCTCCCGGCGCTCCGGTGCTCCGGTGACGACCGGCGATCAGAACGGCTTCTGTCCCATGACGTTGCCCTGCGGCTCATAGTGACACGCCATGAGCGTCTCCCCAGAGTCGCAGTCGATGACGGCGCATCCGAACTCCTTGCTATCCCGCCACACCATCTGCGTGTACCGGCCGCACGCCTTGCCGTTGCCGGTGGAGCAGGAGTTGGAGCCGTAGTCGTAGTGCCCCTCCTCCTCAGCCCACGCCGCAACGGCGTCGCTGGGCAGCCAGGTCGCGCCGGCCCCACCGAGGAACACGTTGATGCCGGTGCCGGCGGAGGGCGCGGCGGCCGCGCAGTTGCTCTTGAACTGCAGTGCCCACTGCAGCGCCCGGGCGGAGATCTCCTCCGTGTACTTGAGCGGCCTCACGTTGTTCCGCGCGCGGAGGTGCGCGTGCGGCACGTAGAAGTCCTGCCCCGAACACGTCTGCAGCAGCCGCCGAGGCGCGGCCGCCGCCGGCGGCACTAGTAGGATGGTGGTGGCGCACACCAGGAGGAGGCAGCACGACAGCCGCCGGATTCTTGAGGTGCACTCCATGGTGGAGACCAGTGTTCGCGTACGTGTGTTCTAGAAGTGTAAGAAATGCTGGTATTGTGCAATGCCTAATGGTACGTCGATCGTTCGGTTATATACTCGAGCATCGCCGACAATTAAGTTATTATTAATCACGGTGAGTGAGAGAATCCAGTGGCAGATAGATCTAGCAACAGGCCTAGTTAATTAGATGGTGATGGCACGCAGCAGCAGAATCTGATGCCATGTGAATTGTGATCGGGGCTGCAGCTCGCGGATCGATCGATGCAGGGAGTCGTGCGTGTCCTCGTTTGACTTTTGATTTCATAATTCAGCTGGGCAGTGTAGGAACAGTCTTAACATGGCTCTCTTTTTTTACACCATTTGGTCGGTTTGACACCTTGGGCAAATCTTTGGAGCCTGGTCAGAGGATGCCTGCTGTCTATACTTTACAGTACATGGGAATGGGATGGATTCTGGTCAGTTCGGAGCTGAAGTAAACGCTTGGAAATGGGGTTCTGGGTGCGATCTGTCTACTCAGTGTCAGCTAGTGTAATTTAATGGGTTTTGTGCAGGGGTTTTGCGCGAAGAGAAGCTGCATTGACATGGGAACACATCTAAGATCGCAGTGTCAGTGTAATCAGTCTGTTCTGGACTTCTGGTCAGTTTGGAGCTGAGGTAAACGCTTGGTAATATGCTTTCATGTGCCTGTGCGGGCCTGACTCGAGACCGCATCTACTAAGATCGTAGGACTCGTGTGCGTGGAAGGTTCCTTTGCTGCAGCCTCTCACGTACGGCCTCCCTCCATTATTGACAAGTCATCCCAATCCAAATTTATATAATAAAATAATAACATTTATGATACTAAACAAGCATCATAAGATTCTTTATTTTTTTATATTTTTATAGTATATATGTCATAAATCTTTATAATTTTTTTTTTATAATTTTGGTCAAACTTAAGAAGTTTTGTCTCTCTTAAAAAATTGAAACGACTTACAATTTAAAATGGAGGGAGTAATTGTTACTCCCACCGTTCCAAATTATAGTTTGTTTGACTTTTCAACCTCAAGTTTGACCAGTCGTCTTATTCAAAATTTTTTTTTGCAAAATATCACTTCTTTTGTTATGGTTTACTTATTTAATGAATGGTTTACAAGAATGACTTAAATTTGACTATGTTTTGTACAAAATTTTTGAATAAGACGAGTGGTCAAACTTGAGGTCAAAAAAGCAAACGAATTATAATTTAAAACGGATGGAGTAATTAACTAGCTAGTTAACAATAACTAAATTGTACTAATTTTATCCTCAACTATTAACTAACCATGTGTATCAAACATGTCCTTTAAGCCTTTTCAACTTTTAATAAATTTATAATAAATATACAAACATCTCCAATATTTGATTGAAGATACACAAATAGAATTCATTTGGGATCCTCGGAGGAGACTACTATAAATAAGGTGATGATGCCATAGGCATCAACTAAACCTACACAAAAGTCTCATTCAAAACTTATACAAAGCAATTTAGAGAACTCAAGTGAATTGAGCTAGACAAGTCTATTGCACTGGATTTTTATAGGGCAAGAACCAAAGGCTCTAGAGGGTCAACTAGTAATGTGAAAGAACAACAATCACTTATATTATTTTGGAGTTATGCTTATAATTTTTTGTAGGTTTTGCTAAAATCATAATGTTTTGTCGTGGTTTTTATCAACATCATCATAATCTAGGGTTTTCTACGAGATTTGCCTATATCACTATTGATACGATGATATATCACTCTCTACAGTGTTGGCTCTCACGCCATATCAGTGTTTGTGATTGGCATTTATTATGAAGACTATACTCTAGCTACAATGTTCAACAAGATCTTGTCTTTGTGCATCTAGAGGTTCAACAAGAACCTACCTTTGTGCATCAAGTGTCTATTTGCATTGAGGCGTGGCAAGCAAATGTCTACTGGGCAACAAACCCAGACCGCTAGACACTTGAATCAAGGGCCTAGATGGCTGCCTGTTTAGGAAATTTTGTGGGCAAGCAACCAAAGAGATCCCTAGAGCATAAGTTGCATCAACTGAGACTACAAGCAAGGATATGATGAAGGACTTGGATAGACTATGTTTTTTTATTTCAGATTATTTTTATGTAATATTTGTGTCGAATTTTAATACCATTTTTCTTCCCTTTAATAAAAGAAATATTATGAGATATGGTTTTGCTTTTAAACATCAGTTTGTAGTGGAGGGGGCAATAGAGAGGTCTAGGGTGGAGGAAACGATAAATGAGACGTTGGCACTGCCACTTGTGAAGCAGTATTGCGTGAAGCATCATGCATCAACATAAGAGAAAACGTGCAAAACTCTGTTGCTCATCAGCGGTTTATAGAAACTAGAAAGCAAATGGCAATATCTAGTAACATTCTCTTCCCTATGACAAAATTTGACAGGCTTGTGAAGTGAGTGACAAATAAATCTCTTGAGGCGTGGGTGCTTATTGAACATCTATTAAAATTTGAACCGGCGATGATTCCGCCCGCCAATCGCTGTCGTCGATTTCTCTCAAAAAGCAGCAGCTGGACGGTTGGAGTCATTCCGGCGACTCGAGAACCGTCCGACGTGTACCAGCAACTAACCGGGAAATGCCCGCGTCTTCCAGATTCTACACCTCCGCCACGTGCTCCCTCGCCACCGCCTCCTCCCGTTCCCCACCTCGCTGCTGCCGCCGCGCATCCCTCATGGCCCAGTCCCCCAGCGCTCCTCCGGGGCGCCGCCGCAGCCGCAGTCGAAACCGGAGCAGCTCGCGGTGGCCGCACCCGGGGCTCGGGCTCGACCTGGGGCTCCTGCTCGGGCGCAAGCCGCGGCCGGGTGAGGAGAAGCCGGACCTGGCGAGCTGGATGCGGTGCTTCCTGTCGCAGCGTCTGCCGCAGCCCACCGCGGCGGCGGAGGAGACGGCGGACGCGGAGGGTAAGGCTGCTGGGAGACGAGAGGTAGAGGAGGCTGGCGCGGATGAGGCTGACCACCTCGTCGTCATGGTGAACGGGCTGTACGGGAGGTGTGTGCGCATGCAATCGTTTTGCTCTCGGTTGTTAGCTAGTCTCGTACTCCTATTTCAGCTAACTCTGTGGCTTATCAGTTCGGCGGATTGGAAGTTTGCAGCGGAGCAGTTTGTGAAGAGATTGCGGGGAAAAGTCTTCGTGCATCGTGAGTGTTCATACTTTGTTATAGTATACTAGTTTCGCTCGTCCATTTTAAATGGGTGCAATTTGTTATCGCAAACGTTGAATTGGTTCCTTCGTAGAAAGGGATGGAGGGTAGAACATAAAATGTGAAGTCAATCTTAAATCTTGTGGATAATATCCAAAGTTTGGGGTGATTTTAGTTGGTAGCTGAAAATTTGGATGTGATTGAATCCGGGGAACTGGTGATGCTATAGGACAATTGTAAAAGGTAAAATACTGAAGGTGCTTGTTAGTGAGTAATTCTAAAAATAGCCTCTGAGAAATTTCGCGGCACTAATAAGCACAAGCCATTTTTTTCCACACCAATAAAACTGAAGTTTATTACCATGGCAGCGAAATTACAACAAGTATCAGTTCAATATCCCCGAGACTCAAAGGGAACATGTGCATGAATGAACACTACTACTACTACTACCAGAAACTACTGCCGAAATGTCAGACCAAAGCACCCCGTATGATAATACAAGGGTTCCACCAAGGTGCTTGCCACATACAGCTTACAAGCTGAACCAAGAGAAAGACTAGCACCACCAACATCTGGAGACAAATTATGCTCAACTAGCTTATGGAATCAACTGATTCTCCTGAGTGCGCAGCTGTGTATCCTGCTTGTGGAAGAGGGCCGCCGTCTTTACTGCTTCCACTCCCTGGATCACCTGCCCAATAAGTAAGAAAGGAACATATCATCCAAACAATCTCAGTAGGAGATTTCACCCTTTTATTGTCAAAACACACTGCACTTCTAGTTCGCCAAATAGCCCAGCAGACGGCAGACAGACCAACCGCATGCATCTTAGAACCCTGAGGAAGAATTTTGTCAATCCAAAGCCAATATTGGTTCATGTTTTCAGCCCTGCAACCAGCCCCCAATGAGTATGCCAACAGGCTCCCTATATATTTGGCCGTCAGGCACTCAAAGAAGATGTGCTGCCCGCTTTCTGTATCTGTGCAAAAGGCACAAGAAGTGTTGCCTTTCCACTTTTGTTTGCTTAGATTGTCTTTAGTTCGAATAGCTCCTTGAGTGACTAACCACATAAAGACTTTATTTTTTAATGGTACTTTAGCTTTCCACACACTCTTAAAGTTTGGGCCATATTCATTTCTACACAGATGTTTGTAAGTTGATTTAACAGAGAAGACACCAGACTTCTCCCAATCCCATCTAGCGCTGTCCTTGTCATTATTTATGTTAAAACGGTGAACCAAATCTTGCAATCGTCTCAACTGGCTCTATAAATCTTCATGTAGCCACCTTCATGTCATAGCGGGCTACAATCATAGTTTGAAATCTATTCAAGTCACTGAAATGATTATGCAACTGGGACTGATGTGCAGCGCAATCTAGTTTACTAGTGACAATCATGTTATTTCTATGGGTATTGGGTACCCACATGCTACTCAGTAAGCTTCCCATATCAAGTTTGTTCCAACTTCCACTGCCCACTGAAGTGGCCATTGACCTGGCTTACTGAAACATAACCTACTTTGTGATATTTTAAGAGCACTTGTATTAATATATCTTTGATGCAGGTAGTCAGAGCAATTATTCAAAACTAACATATGATGGAGTTGACTTAATGGGTGAAAGGCTAGCTGAGGAGGTACTATAAAGTAGTATTCATTAAACCAGTTGTTTCGCTTTGTAATAGATTCATATCTCGTGTTCATTTGCCCTTTGCAAATTCATAGTTGAGTACTATTGTTTTTAATAATCCATTAAAGGTTACAGGGTGTAATTGAATTAACTAGAAGGTTACAAGATGAAACAAATATTTATCATGCAGGTTCGACAAATTGTTCAGAGGAGAAGAAACTTGAGGAAAATATCTTTTGTTTCTCATTCGCTTGGCGGTTTAGTAACAAGATATGCAATAGGAAAACTTTACGAACCTTCCATGGATGAAACATCTTCTTGTGACACTGATAAGCCTTCTGATGAACAAAATGTACCTGGTACTGGCAAAATAGCTGGTTTAGAACCAATCAATTTTATTACATCTGCTACACCACACTTGGGCTCAAGGTGGAACAAACAAGTAAGTTCCATGGTTATTTACTTATATTCGGTTGTGAATGGCTACTATGTTCTTCTAAATTATTATCAGCCTTGTTATCACCTCATCAAAGTCCCATGAGCCTCCAGATATTTGAACCTTCTTCTATGAGATAACTCTGAGCCCTTTTATTAACTTGGACAAAAAACTCAGAAACCTGCCCATTTTCTGAGTCTTGTTCCTACTCCTCACTGCCCTCTCTCATTAAGTTTTCGTTGTGATTACGTTTGAGTTCATAACAAAACAGTATCAGTAAGGCAGGAAGGAAAACCTTGATTCATTTTTATATTTGTGTTCTTCTTCAGCTTCCCTTTCTTTTTGGTGTCCCACTTTTGGAGAGAACTGCTGCAGGAACAGCACATTTTATAGTTGGGAGAACTGGTAAACATCTATTCCTTACAGACATGGATCATGGGAAGCCTCCTCTTCTCCTACGAATGGTTGAAGATTGTGATGACGGGAAATTCATGTATTGGTCCAGTAATTGCCAAATCATATCAGTCTATATAATTCATACTGGTTTCAAATGTCCTCTTTACACTGTTACCTGTGCAGGTCTGCATTACGCTCTTTCAAGCGCCGTGTTGCCTATGCTAATGTAACATATGATCGTATCCAACTGATGCTACACATTTTCTATTATATGTATCAATTTATGAGTTGATTGTCAAAGGTACCCATTTACATGTGCCCTTAACTTATCGAAATAGACATAGTTGGTTGGAGAACATCATCGATTCGGCGTCAGCATGAATTACCAAAAGTAAACCAGCACTTCTGTTTACTAAGAGGCAGTAAAAGTCTTCATGTACTTTACCACTCATCTGTCTATAATGTGGCCTTTCTTTGTTTCCCAGCTCAAGTTAACAGCAAATGATGAAAAGTATCCTCATGTTATTAATGTCGATAAAGGAAATCTAGAGGATCATCAGCAAGTGGGATCTGTAGAAGATTCACTGGCAGATAGTTATGAAGGTAATAATGACCGAAAGATACGCCATAAATTTGCATGTGTGGGTTTTGCCCTTTTTAATTAGCACCGGATAGAGGTGCATCAGTGCATGTAAGAGTCGCATAAAAACCTGAGAAGCTAGCAAATGAAATGCTGCTGAATGCTAACGGATAATTTGTAAGATTAGCTAATTAAATTAAAAAATTACTGATCAGAGTAAGATGTGCAATGCACATCTAATAGAGTTGGTTTCCTCCTATAGCTGTGCATTAAGACATCTGTTATTACAGAGATGATGATCCGTGGCCTTACACAAGTGACCTGGGAACGTGTGGACGTATGCTTTCATAAGAGCTGGCTAAGATACAACGCCCATAATAACATTCAGGCAAGACTAACACTCTAGCCATTTGCAGTCAATTATTCTAGCTATTTGCAGTCAATTATTCTAGTACAGTTGCATTTGCATTCATAATTTTAACCATCTGGAGAGTTATGCTACAACGAAACCACCAATTGGGGGTTCAACTGCTAAGTAATAGGATAACTTATCTGTTTGCAGCTGAGAAAGAATTTTACACATTGTTATTGCTACTACTACATGATCAGTAGCTGTGAACCTTTCCATTGATGTGTATGACACTTTCTTGTTCAGTAGTAACAGACAATACTTTTCCTTGTATCGCCACATGATTTACCTTATTGTAGTAAGGATGTAGGATTGTAGTTTCAGGGAAGTCTAAGCACTCCTTTTGGGTTTACAACTGTTGCAGGTTAGGATCCATCCTATTAATTCAGATGGAGAAGACGTCATATACCATATTATAGACAATTTTGTAGTCTAGACAAGTAGACGATTTCTGATGAATTCGTGTGGAGGTCATGAATCCTTTATGTGGGTTATGCACACTAATCAGATAATTGGCACCATCGGATCAGCATGTACGTACACATGCTGCCAGGTGATTAGAGCGTAGGACCTGTACTTGTTGCTGGCAATGTAAATATAAGTGTTAGTAATGTAAATATTAGCATGACAGTGCAAATTCTTGTAAATGTGCATTATAATCTTATCGAAAATCTTTAGTTTGGTCGCTCTAAAGTTTGTTGATTGCTATGCTAATTGCTGAAATAAGATGTCCTTTTATGCCAGTCTCATGTATTGTCATTTCTGGTTTGATATCCACATCATGTTTGTGCGCCACCATCTAATTACCTCTTGGTTAGCAGAAAATGGGGAGGGGATAACTGGTGGCTGCCCGTCAAATCGGTTGAATACCACAAAAAGAACAAGATAAACATTCTGAAGTTGCTCTAATTATAGTCAATAGAGGTCACAGAACAGGTGTAGAAGTCTAAAAGAGAGAGAGATGCCCCCAAAATCCTCCTCTGATCACATCCCCTCCCCAAGACCGTTTGAGGGGATAAATCACCAACATCAGAATCGTAGAAAGTTAGCCTAGAACAAACTATAGGACACCAAAAATCCACCAATACAAATAGTGCTCTGCACACATAAGAGCAGGAGAAGCAACAGGGGCACAATGGGCAAGTACAGCGACGGGAACGGCGGCGGCGAGGCCGTCGGCGGCGGCGGCAGCAGCTACCCGCTGGTGGCGGTGTGCATCGACAAGGACAAGAACAGCCAGAACGCCCTCAAGTACGCCACCGAGACGCTCGCCCACAAGGGCCAGACCATCGTCCTCGTGCACGTCAACACCAAGGGCACCTCAGGCGAGCACCATTCTCCATCTCCATGGCACGACGTGGCCAAAGTTTCTTTCCTTGCCGCGTTTCTGACGACGGCGTGTCGTGCGTGCAGGTGGGGTGGAGGACGCCGCCGGGTACAAGCAGCCGACGGACCCGCAGATGAAGGACCTCTTCCTCCCGTTCCGCTGCTTCTGCACGCGCAAAGACGTACGAAACGCACACACACACCAGACGTAGCACGGTAGCAGCAGTGTTGCACGGTGCAATTTCACGATGTCTGGTGTAATAATGCAATACGTGGTGTGTATCCTGTGCCGCAGATCCACTGCAAGGACGTGGTGCTGGACGACCACGACGTGGCCAAGTCGATCGTCGAGTTCGCCGCGCACGCCGCCATCGAGAAGCTCGTCGTCGGCGCCACCGCCAGGAGCGGCTTCGTCAGGTGAGCGAGTCTCAATGTCCATTCTTTCTGTGCTGATGCCGCCTACGCATCGCGCCATTCCTCATCAAGCACTGTGATGTGAGTGAGGTGGCTGAACAAAGGCAGATAGCGAAATCGATCCTGGTTTGGTTTGTGCATGAAGGTTCAAGGCCGAAATCTGCAGCAGCATCTCAAAGGCCGCGCCGGACTTCTGTACCGTGTACGTCGTCTCCAAGGGCGGCAAGGTGACGTCGGTGCGGCAAGCCGTACGGCAGGCGCCGGCCGTCTCGCCGCTCCGGACCATGATCCAGGGTCCCAAGCCGGAGCCTGTGCCCGCGCAGAAATGGACGCCTCCTCCTCCTCCGTCTTCCGGGACACCCATGTTTCAAGAGAACCACATCATGTAAGCTACTAACGGATGCAATCACCAATGCAACCCGATCGTACGAACAGCATGGTGCGTGGAGTGATCCCTCACCCCCTGTGGCTGACAGGTCGCCGTTCTCGAGAACGACGGGGCACAGCGCGGGGTCGGCGCGGAAGGCGTTCCCGGACTTCTCGCTGCCGGAGTCGTCGGACATATCGTTCATCAGCTCCGGTCCCAGGAGGAGCACGGAGCGGTACCCGCCACGGCTGTCCAGCGGGTCGGACGGCGTGGACCACCACCAGCAGCAGCAGCAGCACAGCTTCGAGTCGTCGCGCACGCCGAACCGGTGGGGCGACTCGTTCGGCAACGACAGCACGTCGCACTCCCAGACCAGCACCTCCTCCTGGTGCTCGCAGCCTTCGGACGAGATGGAGGCGGAGATGAAGCGGCTACGGCTGGAGCTGAAGCAGACCATGGACATGTACAGCACGGCGTGCAAGGAGGCGCTGAGCGCGAAGCAGAAGGCGATGGAGCTGCAGCGGTGGAAGATGGACGAGGAGCAGCGGTCGCAGGAGACGCGGCTGACGGAGGAGTCGGCCATGGCGCTGATCGAGCAGGAGAAGGCCAAGGCGAGGGCGGCCATCGAGGCGGCCGAGGCGTCGCAGCGGCTGGCGGACCTGGAGGCGCAGAAGCGGATCAGCGCGGAGATGAAGGCGCTCAAGGAGGCCGAGGAGCGGCTCCGGTCCATGGCCGCCGGCGCGCGCGAGCCGGTGGTCCGGTACCGCCGGTACACCATCGAGGAGATCGAGATCGGCACCGACCACTTCAACGAGGCTCGCAAGGTGGGGGAGGGCGGGTACGGTCCCGTGTACAAGGGCCACCTCGACCCACCCCCGTCGCCATCAAGGTGCTCCGTCCCGACGCGGCGCAGGGGCGGTCGCAGTTCCAGCAGGAGGTGGAGGTGCTGAGCTGCATCCGCCACCCAAACATGGTGCTCCTCCTCGGCGCCTGCCCCGAGTACGGCTGCCTCGTGTACGAGTACATGGCCAACGGCAGCCTAGACGACTGCCTGTTCCACCGCGGCGCAGGCGGCGGCGCGAACGGGCCGGTGCTGTCGTGGCAGCACCGGTTCCGCATCGCGGCGGAGATCGCGACGGGCCTCCTGTTCCTGCACCAGGCGAAGCCGGAGCCGCTGGTGCACCGGGACCTCAAGCCGGGCAACATCCTGCTGGACCGCAACTACGTGAGCAAGATCAGCGACGTCGGGCTGGCGCGCCTCGTGCCGCCGTCGGTTGCCGACAACATGACGCAGTGTCACATGACGTCGGCGGCGGGAACCTTCTGCTACATCGACCCGGAGTACCAGATGACGGGGATGCTGGGGGTGAAGTCGGACGTCTACTCGCTGGGCGTGATGCTGCTGCAGATCGTGACGGCGCGCCCGCCCATGGGGCTGACGCACCACGTCGGCCGCGCGCTGGAGCGTGGCACCTTCGCCGACCTCCTCGACCCGGCCGTCCACGACTGGCCCATGGACGACGCGCACCGTTTCGCTGAGGTCTCCCTCCGCTGCTGTGAGCTCCGGCGCAAGGACCGCCCTGACCTCGCCACCGTCGTGCTCCCCGAGCTCAACCGCCTGCGCGCGCTCGGCGAGGACAACATGGATTCATGCATGAGCGGCCGCGGCGGCTTGCACAGCTCCTCCAACTTCCACAGCAACCCCTACTCGCAGCCACGACACGTAATGGGCGCCGGCCATTCCTATACTAGTTCTTATTTTCCTTGCAGAATCATTTCCGTTCCTCTGATGGCTAATCGAATCCATTCCATTCCATTCTCTACGATTACGACGTGTAGGAAGCGGCGAGCGATCCGGCGTGGCCGCACCACGTCTCGCACCCGAGCCAGTCCGCCATGCCTACACGGAGGTCTAACTACAACTGAGGCGTACTACGCCATGGAGCAGTGATCACCTGGTGGTTAGCTGAATGAACTGAATATTTTCTCCTCTCCTGGTCTGAACAGACTGTGGCTGCTGTTAATCTATTCAGCTGGCAGAAGAAGCAGCAGAGCGTGCCATGGCAATGCCAATCATGCATTGTCGGCAGTAAGTTGTAAACTATGCAGTGTGTATGTAGTTTTCTCAACTCGAAAGAAGGGGGGAAGAAAACATGTGAATTCTGTAAACTAAGTAACTAACAGACTGAAAATTCATCAAAAGACATAAAAAAAAAATGGCTACCGACGGCTCGGTTCCTCCCGAAAGTCGTTCCGAATTTCGCATTGCACGATGTGTAGTAGTAACGCTGACTGTCAGGCGACCATTTCGTTCATCGAGGTCACACTGGTCGCAGCAAAAGAGGACATTCGATCTGTCTGACGCCGACGGGGCAGCCTGCAGGAAATTTCCTCAAGCCTGTCTGTCCTGGAGCTTGCAGCAAAGCACAAATTGGTGTTGTGCTCCGTGCTCGTGTCGCCGAGGTCATTTCTGATCCTGTCCCCATGGTTTGAGAGTGACACGCCCTGCCTCGTCCGCCGGCATGTCTGAAACTCTGAACTCAGGACAAGCAACAGCCAGGCGCTGTCAACCGCCGCAGCCTTTCTTTTCTTGCGGCTCAAATTCTGTAGGAGTGAGTCGTAGGACTGTCCCTCGACAATAGGTAGGCTCAAAAGAATCGAAGTAGACGCAGTAGCACTCGTCACTCGACAATCGGCTCGCACCAACGTTCGCCTCACGCAGGGCCAGGGGCAGCGTAGGTTCCACGAACCCGAGGTCGGCAAAAGCCAAGACGCGGACGCGACGCCTGCCGGCCGCGCCCAGAGTCTTTCACGGCTTTGCTCTCTGCGTGCTGGGGGGAGCGGGGACACGGCGACCACATGGGACGTGGCAAGCGAACACGCTGCGCCCTCCGTGCCTAGCACGGTGACCAGACTACCACCCCTTGTTCGGCCCGCCGCCGTGTAGCGTAGCCCGCCGCCACTGTGGCGGCGGGCGGGGGCGCATGTGAGCTCCAGAGCCTGGCCTGGTCTCCTTTGCCCTGCCGCGCTGCCACAGTGCCATGCCCGGCCCGTGCACCGGTGAAGTTGCGGCCGGCTAGCAGCAGCAGCAGCCAGGCCTGTTGGCTTGACTTTTCAGCCGGCTTAAATTCGGTTACAACAGTGTTTTTTTATAAAAAATCAGCCAGCCGTATATAATCCTACAAAAATAATGCATAATCCTAGGCCGGGCTCCGGTGCCGATGCGATGTGGACGTTGCCTACCTAGTAGCGACTGCGCGCAGCTCTGGACCTGGGCCTTTGGGGCGGCGCGCCGATGCGTAGGGATCCGAGGCGCGCGCGGCGGCCGAAGCCGAGGCCGAGGCCCAGGCTCCAGATCCCAAACGCCCATTGGCATCTGGCACTACTCAAACCTCGACACGGGAGACACATGCAACTCTGAAGTCTGGACAGAGCAACGCGCTGTTAAAAAAAAATGTGTACGTATAGTACCATGCATGCAGTGCAGACGAGACGAGACGATCAGATCCCGCATTTTGAAAACCATACGCCGTACAGTATTTGTGAGATGAGACGAGGCCACAACCACAGTGATGCCTCCTTTGGAATGGAGGATATTCGCAGGAAAAACACAGGATTCAACAATCCTATAGATTTGATACTGTAGACGTCTTTGGTTCGTAGGAATGCACAAGTAAAAAATCCAAAGGAATACTGTAGCTACCCTATGATTTCATAGGAATTTTGCGGGATACAAACATGTACTCAAACCTTTTTCTTTTGCTGGTTTGTGCGTAGGAACGATACAAAGGGTCTGGTAAGTTTTTTGTTACGGACAGCCGGTGCACGTGTAGCTAGGGATTAGTCCATTAAAATCAATGCATTGGGGGATCTTGGATTCCTGTGAATTTCCGGTACCCATCCAAAGACCCATACGGTAAAGTTTCCTACGTTTTCCAATCCTATATAGTTTGCAGTTGTATTTCTGTAGAATTCCTATACTTTTCCTATTCCTATCCTTTTATATTCCTACGTTCCAAAGAGGACCTGAAAGAAGTGGAGTGGAGAGGGTGCTGCTCAAACTCAAAGGGCTCGAGCACCCACACTAAACTATACGTACACTAATTCTGTTCTCTGTTTTTCTTTTTTTACAATCTTCCAACAGCTTTGTATCTAAAATATCAAAAAGACAAGAACTTAGTAAATTTTCTTTTTAATAACTAACAAATAGTACATACATACATGTAGGATCCACGCTTGCTATCTATCTGGACGCCTCTCTTCTGTCACGTTTTCCCCCCTCTCCTGTTTGGTTCTTTTCATCTCACACTGATAAAAAACTTTACATTGTATTTAATAATTATGATCCAATTATAGAGTAACTAAACTTAAAAGATTCGTCTCGTAAATTATGGATAAATTATGTAATTAGTTATTTTTATTTATATTTAATGTTATATACATATATGTTTAAAAATTTGATATGACGAAGAATCTTGTTAAATGTTGTAAATTTGAAGGGATCTAAACACTCTGAGAGCTGTAGTAAACTATGTACTATCAAAATTACTGCAGAAAAGGTAAAAACAGAGCGCACAATTTAAAGATGCTCTAGCACTGCAAAAGTGCCCGGGCGCCCCCATCCTATTCACAGTCCTGCCCATAACTGAAGGAATCATGCTGCCTGCGTCTGCGGCTGGGCCCCAGCCTAACTCGCAATTCCCATGACGCAGCCAACACGAACCAATGGCGCGCTCCCGTGTCAGGACTACTAGATCCTACTGTAGATACGCTGACGCCGACGATGCGATGCGTCGCCGAGGCGAAACTTCCAAACAGTGGCAGGGGCTACGCGACACGCAGAGGCTTCAGGCTTCTCTGCTTCTTCCACTGCTCCTCCTGCTCGCTCGCCATCGATGCACTGCGCCTGCGCCGTCTCGTGTGTGAGGCACCTTTCATCTCATCAGTTTCCCACGCTTTTTGCTGCTTCCAGTTTCCCTTCCTCTTGTCCGGTCCCCCCTTCTCTCTCTCTCCAATCACAATCAGCGGCACGGCAGCCCGTGTGGCCTTCTGGTTCTTCTCCCTCCTCCTCCTCCTCCTCCTCCTCCTCCTCCCCTTGTGGCGTGCGCAGCCATGGAAATGGAACGGAACGGAACGGAACGGAACAGCACGGTCCAATCCGATGTTCGCGATTCGACGTCTGGCTAGTAGCCACCAGCGCTGTCATCTCACCTTATATTGTATAGGAGTAATCCTCCGTAATGTAATGCAAAAAAAAGGTGGGGGGCCATGGATCGGGCCTGCAGATTGGATTTGGACATACTAGGCGTACTCGGATGTACAGTACGTACGTACTACGTACCATCTTTCACGGACTTCTTGTGGACTTTTCGTTTGTGTTTGGTGTTTGTGACACCATGTCAGCTTTGTCGTAGCTGTGACGCTACCCGTTGGGGGGGTTGTGGAAGAAACAAAAGAGGGGGCACTTTGCTTCTTCACTTCTTCTCTCGATTCCAATTCCTCCGTGCAACTCCGGGACGCCGTCCATGCATTTTGGCAGCGAACTTGCGGAGGGATTTCTCCGTCGCTGCAATGGAAACTGCCGAGGCCTGGCGCGGCACAGTTTGGTCGCGTCGCATGTCAGCTGGCCGGTGCACACGCCACGCTAGGACACGGCACGAGAAGGGCGTGTGTGTGTGCGCATTCAGTGCGAGAAAAAGAAGCACGCACTATTTATGATATTCATCTCTACCAATATACAATGCACCGATAAAACTTCCTTAAGGTTACACAATAAAACGTACCCAACGGTCAATGCAACGACGATATCAGAAAAGTTGTAAGTATAATGCTTCCGTTTATAAATAATTTCGATTTATAGATGCAAACGGTGACCTCTTCACCGCCTGCGATATCTGCGGCTTCCCCGTATGCCGCCCTGCTACGCGTGCTGGGAGCTCTACTACCTCGAACGTGGCATTCAGGTAACGATCCATCCAATTCCTCTTCCGTTCTCATGCTGTTGAGGTAGGTTTGTAATTCGTATGAGAATTTCTTCGCTGACGTACTGGATTTGGTGGAACTCAATTGGTGGATAAAATGACATTTTAAATTGTTAGATAAATCTGGCTTTATGCAATGCTCGCTGCTCAGATCCACTTTTGGTATGATTTTGTTGTAGAGTATGATTAGGGATTAGCCGAAATCGCGTATTGTTTTCTATGATCCAATGATTTTTGTAGCTATCTACCGTAATTGTTGATTTTTTCCTATATATGTGTTAGATCTGAGTGCTCTGAAATAGACATTGCCCATTTGCCACCAAAGTCCGAAATTCTAACACTGTCATAAGCCAGTGGACTATGAGATCAAGGTGGCCAAAGTTTGGTCGACCTGCTATTTTCCAGGGCTAATTCACAAGTGAAAACAGAGCCCCCAAGTTTAGTGTTAAAATTGCCCTGCTGCTTTCTTTATTTTCGAAACTAATTTATAGTGGGATCAAATGGCCTTGACAGAAAATGTTCTGGGTATATAGCTCTACCTATTTTGTTTGAGAAGAGAGATCAAATTCTCAACAATTTGAGAGATACAAAGACCTAAAGTTTGATAAATGATCCCAAATTCAGAGTTGCAAGTAGTTTTAGCGATGTCATTTTAGTAAAGTAATTATTTGTAACTGACTAATGATATTCTTTCAGCAATAGCTTATTGAAAAGAGTAAGCTTTATACTTTCAACTTGAGCTAATTGTTCATACAAATTTATATTTGGTTTATAGAATCTTTCACGAAGAACGGTTTGCATGACCAGTTTCTCAGTTTCTAGATGGAAGGCAACATGTTTCAAGAGAACGAGGGAACAAGGATCTCTATTTGGACACATTCAGTAAGTAGCAGAGATGTTTTTTTCATTGTATATATATATATATATTCACCACACACAAGAATATTTATAGTATTGCACAGGGTTGTACTGTGGTACTGTGGTATCCTCATTTTCCTACCCATTGTTTGCTAATTTAGAGCTATCTAATAATTACAATATTGCAACCATTGTGTGCAATGACCTGTAGGTAAATAGATTTTGTCCATTCCCTTTTCTAATATGCAACTAGCAGGATAGTTCGGTACTGTGTATGATAATTAGCTCAAACTTGAAACCTTCTCTCTATTGTAATGATTTTTTACAGTATAGGTTGCCTGTGGTTGCTTGTATCTTGTGGTTGTGTTAATTTTTCTAAAGAACTGATTCATGCTTTCATTCTTTTTTAGGTCGATGATGTGTCTATTGTGCTTCCTCGATACGTCCACATATTCAAGATGGAGCGGCTCCAATGGAACCAGTAGCACTCTATTGCACTAATTTGTCTACACATTCCAGTAAACTATTATCCTGAATAAAATGTCAGCTTGGTTTCAAGATATTGTTGTTAAGGTTATTCTCTCACCTAATACATGCTGATGGGAATGAGCCTAACTTTTAAAATGAAAAAAAGTTGTAAACAAGCTATATACATTAATTGTTTTTGACCAAACAAAATTAATGTTGTCAAAAGTCTAATTTCTACTCCCTCTGTCCCAAATTATAAGACGTTCCAAGAATCTTGGAGAGTCAAACTATCTCAACTTTGACTAAAGTTATATGCCAATATAATAACATTTATGATGTCAACTAAATATTATTAGATTCGTTATCAATTATATTTTCATAATATGTCTATTTAATATCATAAATCTTTATAGTTTTCTCTATAATTGTTGGTCAAACTTGAGATGCTTTGACTTTCCAAGATTCTTGAAACGTCTTATAATTTGGGACGGAGGGAGTAATTTCTAATTTTGGTGAATTAATTTTCTGTAAAATGTTTGCTGTGCTTAGAATTAGAACTATTTAATGATGATACCTTACTCCATGCAAATAAGAACCACAAACCAATGCAACTCAAAAACGTTAAATTTGGTCAAATTCTTTGAGACTGATCAGTTAGTTGAGCCATTTACAGAAAAAACGCACTGATTGAACTACGAAGTGAATCATATAGGTATGTATTTCTAGACACATTAGGGTTTTGTGGTTGTCAAACTCCAAGGATGATGCCAGTCCAATTGGTATGTATTTCTTCAATTCAAATTAACCTATTGTTTTATTTGGCTCATTAATATGCTTTCATATTTTGTTCTAAGTTTTTGTTCCTATATCTCTGAATTATACTATCTTTGGATTATTCTTCATGAGTTTGCACATGGTTTATTTTTGGATGAAAAAATAGAATGCTTCAGGTCATGAAGTATGACACTAGAGTTCAGAGTTTATCAAAGCAAGGTCAAGGACCTAAAAAGGTATGGCATGCCCATTCAGTATTTTTATTTTATTATTACCACGTTACCAGAGCTAAATAGTATTATCCATGATTTGTAGCTATATGACTTGCTTATGCTACTTTAACTTGTAATTAAACCTCTTTATTTATAGATCCACACCTGAACTAGGAAAATTAATTCTCAGGGTGCTAGAGCAATTGTCAGGGCTGCAACAAATATTTGATATGACTTATTAGCTGTTAGGCAATTATCTATTATGGCTTGGGACAAATGAGATGGATCAATGAAAGAAATATATTTTTATCTACATGTTTAGTTGGATCCATGAAGCTATATATATGTTTTTTCAAGGTCATGCTGGCCCTAGCGACAAGCTTATGATCATGGTCAACTACATGGGCGAGAGGAGCAGCTCTCCGCTACGGAGAACTCCATGCTGTTGACCAAGATGAAGGAGAACACTGAGGGTTACCTTTGCCATCAAGAACACTATGGTTACCATGCTTTCCTATTTAATCGACTCCCAGAGGCAGACAACCAAGGATGTGAGGATTATCCTACGAGTTCAGGTATGTAATTTTATTGGCAATCCAATCACTCAAAAAGTGAAAATCAAATGTGAGGCCTATCTGAGTCTCTCATTCAATCTTTAAGTCAATGTCTTGCGTAATTAGAATTGAGCCTCTCATTCAATCTATAATAGTTTAATTCAGGGCTGCTGACATTGTGGCACGTTGAAACCTTATGATTCAGTCCCAGACTATAATAGTTCCTGCAACCTTTCCAAAATAACCACTAAGCATCCAACTATTTAATTGTTGCCAATTCAGTCCAAGGCAATAATAGTTACTTGCATGGTAAACTGTTTGTTTTGCTTGATCAAAAGTTGTTAACTACCTGGCAACCATCTATTTGGCATTCAGACAGTACCGCATCATGTTGATTTCTTCTACATCTGTTCATATTTGCCATGCTTCTTTAATCATGGACTTTAGTTGTTAATAGCTACAGATTACATCTCTTGATGTTTTATACACTTGGCTAACTTTGCAATGATAAGACGCAGTGTGCTTTTTTACTGTTAACTTATAAACACAAGTTTGCTTTTGGAACTGTGTGTAACTATATATTATTATTTGTCTGTCAATTAATTTGTATCTTTTTTTTGTTTCAGTCTGCACTGAAGTTAGAGGTGATAGGGATGTGCGAAGGACAATGTTGGAATTGTTGAACCAGCTTGATGGATTTAGCAGTGACGAGAGGATAAATGTCAGCATTGAACCTTCAACTTAATAATTATTACATGTCTTGATGCGCCCTGTGTCAGGATCCCGAGCGGGGCTGTCGGTGGTGGGAAGGGGAGGGGGAGGACGGGGCAGGGGATGATGAAATTTTATGCAGGTGACATACATGGTATAAGGTGATATTTCTTTTCAATTCCATCAAGGCACAAAACTTGACCAGGGACAACTTGATGATTTGGAATTATATTTCTTTTTTGAACTGAAGGTCTGCGTTTATCATTTAGACTGAACCTACAAACATCCTGCAAAGTAAAATAATACTCCATGAAAGAACGTCGGCGTCGTAGCCTGCTGGGAGGCTGCTGGTGGACATGCTCTGGGTCTCGCTGGTTCTCGCTGGTGCCGCTCATGATGTGGTTCATGCAGAGGCATCTGGTGGGGGAGGTGCTGACAAGCGATGCAAACCAAGCAAGCAGATGGTGGGCTTTGATGATGTTCATCAATGCATAGATCTCTACCAATATATAATGCACCGATAAAATTATCCTAAAGCTACACTAACAAATACCCCCAACGGTCATTTGCTCTCCTAAGTACACCCCAAAAATTACACAAAAAAATAACCAACATTTAACACGAACACACAAGATCGACTCTAACCTCAACATTCTCTTACTCACTCAGATCCAACGGTTGATGTTCTTTGGATCACCCCTTCCTCCCTCACCCTCTCCTCTCCCATGCATCTCCATCCACGCGCGGGGTCGCGGTTCGACTCCCCTCTTCCCCTCTAATTTCACTGTTTTTTACCGTGCGAATGAGATAAGAAAAAAAACGTTGGATCGACCGCAAACTCCTCCCCTGCTAGGGTTCCTGGATCGGCCGCCGCCCCGCCGACGCTTCCCGACGCCGGTCGCCCGCACTCCGCCAGATAATTGACTTTGGCTAACTTCCAATTGTTCAAGACTTTCCGAATTGCTTTCTAGAAATTATGCAGCGTAGCTGTAATAGAAGAGCTAAATGATATGTCGTTTGAGTCCTCATAAAAAATCCAATTATATTCTACAACAAAGGGTTACTTAAGCCTAAAAAATCTTCAGGGACTACTTAAGGCTTGATATTTTACAGATGAATCCTTTTGCAGAAGAAGCCTGTATGAACCTATAATTTTAGTTTGGTTTTTATGTCACGGTGAAATATCTTTCTTCCCTTTGCACTCATGTTGCATTTGTGCCAAACTAAAGAGCTTTTAGATGCCTCAATCTTACAGGCCTCTGACTAACTGTTTTTCAGATTTAATCGATCTTTTCAAAACAGGTCTCATTGCCTCATTGGGATCTGACTAATGTGTTGTGATTTCTGACAATGCGGCTTCTATTTCTTGTTCTTGGACCTTAATTTTTTATACTATTAATAGTATTGTATGATATTCTTTGTTACTAGAATTGAATGAACTTATAATTATTTTTTTGTTAATTCTGCAGCAAAGAGCATACAAGGTTGCAAACCATACTTCTAGCCGAACTCAGGTGGTGATTAAATTCTGATCACATTGGATTGACATTAGGAAAATTATTTTTTATCAGATGCAATTCATAGGCTGAGTTGACTTTTTAAGTGGATTTCAGATAAGGAATGGTCGGAGAACCAGGCTGGCACACCTCCATTGCCATACCTCTGCCTTTGGGTGTTGTGTACTTGTGTGCTACCTGACCGCTCCATTGCCCTATTTTTGTGTTTACCTGTGATAGATTGAGGTTGCTTCTATGCCTGGGTTGTATAGTCATACTATGTACATGTTTTTTAGTTTATTCATTATAAGCTGAATTACATAATTTGGGTGGGGAACAAACACCCCCTTAACAGGTTTAGACCTTGATGTCATATAGTTTTGTAAGTCCATGGAATTAATTACAAGCTATTCAATGTTCCTTTTGGTTATTTGTCATCAGAATCATTTTTTTTCCATTCTAATATTATAACGTGTCAAATGATTTTTCAAATCCACCAAAGTTTATACACTATTTTGGTTTTATTTGTGTTTTTTTTCTTTTAAATATCACCGTAGCGTTAGCACGGACAATATACTAATATATAGTACTCTCCCTGTCCCTGGCCTCCATAATGAACCCCCACTGGCCCCACCTGGCAGTGCTGGAATGCCTGGCTCACGCGTCACGCCATTCCCATACGTCCACCACATGCCCCCTCAATTAACCCATTTCCTATGTGCCGCCCCTTTCGTTCGCTGGCCTACAAATCTGTCCATTTCCAAGCAACTCTCAAGTCCCCCCTGCCCCGCCCCTCTCGCTCTCGTACGTAAAAAATAATAGGACGACACGGCGAGCGACGCCTAAAAATGACCGCAGCGCAGGCCCGTGCATCATCATTCGAAGCGGCGGCGGCGCCTCTCGCACTCGGCGGCAGGCCCAAAAGAAGAAGCAAACGGGAGAGCAAAAACGAGAAAAAGAAAAGGCGGCCAACGGTGATCGGTTCTTTGCCTGGCAGCCATCCGTTCTTGGTGTGCAAGAAGAAGAATAAAGGAACAGAGCGAGCCATTCCCCAGACCACTCCACTCCACCCCCACGGAGATGATTTGGTTCTCGTTTCCAAGATTTGATCCATCTTTTCCTCCACCCTTTTTTTGGTTTAAAAAATGAGACGAGATTTACATCCGTCCGTCATTCCGCCCAATCCATTCAGGGATTATTACGGAATCCAAGAAGCCAGCATCAAGGCTGCCCTGCCGATGTTTGTCATCATCTCCTCCACCACCACCAGGATCATCTCCTCCTCCACCACCACCACTAGAAGCTTGATTTGATGGATCACCACCACCAGCTCCTCCCTCCATTTCCAGTCCAACGAGTGACTGACTGTGAGATGCAGTATGTTTGTAGTATTACAAAATGAGAAAAGCATTGGTTTTTCTTAACAACCCATATTATATGATTATCATTTGGAAGAACATGAACATTGATGAAAGGATGGAGGTGGGGGGTGGGGGAAAGAAAAGAAAAGGACGAATTGCTAAAACGATAACTTAATTCCTGGAGTAATTAACAGCAACAACAATGGATGATGATGATGCGGTGATGATTGCTGTGGCGGAGGGCCTGAATTCCCAAAATGGCTAGGAAGAACGTCCCTAGGTCCCACATCTCATGGCCATCCAACCAATCAGGCAACCAACCCATCCATCCCAAAGGTGAGAGAGATCAATCCACCCGCCGCCCCAGTTCGTTGGATCACGACGGGAAGCAATCAATCAATCGAAACGACCGGAATTGTGGATTTCTGCGGGCGGCGCGGCGAGCCATCATGACGGCGGGGCGGCCAGGGGCTGCGCCTGCGCCTGCGCCTGCTGCGTCTGGGGCTGGGCCACGAACGGGTGCTGCAGCAGCCGCATCGCGGACGGCCGGTTCGCCGGGTTCTTCTGGAGGCAGAGGCTGATGAAGTTCTTGAAGTCCGGCGACGCGCTGCAAGGCGCCTGCGGCGAGTCGGAGTAGCAGATGGCGCACATGAGCGCGGCCCAGTCGCCCTGCTTGCCCAGGTTCTCGCCCAGCGGGAAGCGGCCCAGGTAGAACTCGAGGATGCTGAGGCCGAAGCTCCAGATGTCGCCCGCGTACCCGTCGTAGGCGCCGTCGTTGAGGTCGGTGTTGATGCGCTCGGGGGACATGTACGCGATGGTGCCCACGGAGGAGTTGCAGGGGTCCATGGTCTGGTTCAGGATGCGGCCCACGCCGAAGTCGGCGATCTTCACGCGCCGCCCGGAGTCGATGAGCAGGTTGGAAGGCTTGATGTCTCGGTGCACGATGTGGCGGCGGTGGAGGTAGGCGATCCCCGACAGCACCTGCCGCGCCACGTGCGCCAGGAAGTGCTCGTCCGCGATGCGGTGGTTCTCCAGGGATCCCCCGTCCATGTACTCCAGCAGGATCTGGAGCTCGCCGGCCTGCTCGTACATGCCGTGGCACCGCACCACGGCCGGGTGCTCCGCGGTGCGCAGGATGGCGATCTCGCGCGTGATCTGCCGACGCACCGCGTCGTCGTGGTTGCCGTACAGCACCTTCAGCGCGTAGGGCCGCCCCGTGGGGCGGTGGCGCACCATCCACACCGTCCCGCCGGCCCCGCTCCCGATGCGCCGCACGCGCTCCAGCTCGCACAGCGGCGGCGGGTTCGACGGCGCGGAGCCGGCGGAGGTCGGCGGGGTGAGCGACGACGGCGCGGACAGCGCGCCCGACGACGACGTGGACGACGGCGCGGAGGAAGGCGGGAGCGGCAGAGGCAGAGGCACGGCGAGGGAGGTCAGGTCCCGCTGCGGCAGCGGCAGGGTGAGATCCGGGCGCCGGCGCGCACGCCCCGGCGTGCCCGGCTGCTGCTGCTGCTGCTGCGACGGCGGCTGCAGCGCCCGCAAGTTCGGCGGCCCGCCCGGCCTCATCGCGCCCCCGTGTCTAGGTGCCGTTCGCGTGGCGCGCGCGACGGGAGAGACGCCAACGGGAGGATGGACGGGGTCGCGTGACGGTGCGCGTGCTCTGGTGGATTGGTGTGGCTCGCTCCCGTCACGTTCGTGTTGCGTTTTGTTTGGGCTTGTTGCGGGGATGGGAGGGGCGGCAGGGCGGGCAGGGCCGGGCCGGGGAGAGACCGAGGGAGGAAGCGGAAGGAGCAGGGAGAGGCCGGGGTCGGGGCAGGAGGGAAGGTGGGTTCGAGAGGAACGAGTGTTTTTTATAGACGACGAGACGAGTGGCCGTGACGGGAAGGCAGCTAGGATTTTCCTGGTTTTGCGCCAAAGCGGATGCCATTTCCGTTGTGTCTGCGTAACTGTAATTGTCTATCTAGGTTATGTTTACTCCCAACTGCCACTTTTTCCATTTTTTCCGGATTAGAGAAACTACTTCCTTAGAAGATTATGATCTTAACAACACTTATTCGGCGCAACAGCGTTGTCAAAGTTGTGCTGATCTAAAGGGTTTTATCAGATTTGTGCTAGAACCTTATCTTGCAATGGCGTTATCAAATCTATTGCGTGTTTTCGTCATTCGAAAGCCGACAAGATTGTCTAGCGTGCGTTTTCGTCATTTGAAAGCCGACAAGATCGTCTAGCGTTCAGAAACCGACAAGATCCCGTCAGGTATGAAATTATGAGTTGCTTACATGTGGAGCATTTTGTCTTTTGATACGAGAGGATTATCAAACATGTAACGTTGAGTCGATGATACATGATGTCCGCTTTACTTTTTTCTAGAAGCCACAAGACCTTCCTACGTGTCTTTGTTACTCAACATCATCTGACATTACATCAAATGAACTATTTTCCTTTTAAAATAGCTATCCTATTTAGATTTCGTTATTTTCACCACCCCATGGATTTGTCATGTACGGAGTATTGCCTTTCTCATATCACGTTGTGGTATCTTGAGTTGTATGTGTATTTATGGCAAATAACGTTGTAACCTCCTCACTATCATAGCTAAAAATAGAGCAAAACAAGGAGCCATTTCAAATGGCATCCTGATGACAATAAGGCCACACTAACCTCTATATGTGAATAGCACTTATTTACTAGATTAACTAGGCCTGTGATATAGCTCATAAAAACTTCCTCAATTGAATTACATGTAAAGCCTAAAGCTAATTAAGCCAAAACAGGGTGCTTTCATATACATTTGATGTTATTACTATTGCCTTTGAATATGCAAGACAAAGATGGTCACAATTGAATCCATCATGACTAAAGGGAAGCAATGCCATTGGCCATGTTTTTAGTAATAATAGGAAATTTCATGTTACCACTATATTGAAGAGCATTTTTCATCTATACATTTTTTCGATATGTAATGTCCATCTATATCAACAGGCCAGTCACAAACTATATTTTTTCCTGCATGTCAATAAGTCAAACGAAAAAGAGATATCAATAAGTTAAGTTGTTCTTAATAATGCTTATTTTGTGCAATGACAGTATCAAGCTTGTGTCAATTTTATCAAAGTTGGACACAACCTTATTGTGTAACGTTGTTATCAAATCTATAGCTCTCTTTCCGTGTTTTAGAAGCTAATTAATCATATATTGTTTAGAAACCAACGAGATCCCCTTATGTGTGTTGTGTTGAGTCGATTACACATGTGGGGCATTTGGCCTTCTAAATCAAGAGGATTCGAGCTAGTGTCAGTTTTAACAGTTTTACCAGAGTTGGGCATAACCTTATTATGTTATGGCGTTATCAAATTTATAGCTCTCTTTCCGTGTTTCAGAAGCTAACAAGCTCCTTTATTGTTTAGAAACTGACGAGATCCCCTTACGTGTGTTGTGTTGAGTCGCTTACACATGTTGGGCATTTGGCCTTTTGAATCAAGAGGATTCTTGAACATATAACGTTTTATCAACAACACCTTACTTTTCCATTTTGGAAGCAATGAGATCCTCCCGTGTGTCTCGATTACTCAAAACCATCTAATGTTACATCAAATGGACTATTTGCCTTCTAAAAATGGCTACCTATCTAGAGTCTTCTATTTTGATACCTCTTTGAGTTTTTTAGGTATTAGCTTTCTCATCTTGTTGCTATCTTGAGGTGTATCACATATACTGGAGAGCACTAGGATCTCCTTGCCATTGTAGCTAGAAATAGAGGGAAACAACGGATGAAGAATAATTTGTAAGGTAGGCTTGTAATATAGCTCACAAAAACTAACTAAATTAAAGTATATCTAAAGCCATAACAAGGGTGCATTCACAGTCATTTGATATGTCATTACTGCACAGCCAAATACATCATGATTGAATTGAAGATTTACTAATGAACACCCAACCCATAGGACATGTTTTTAGTAATTAGGAAATTTCATCTTACCACCATTTGAAGAGCACTACATGTTTTTTTGACTACATCACCAAGCTAGTCGATGACATGCAAACTATAGTTCTTCCTCCTAGTGCAATGAGTTAGTTGAACAAGTGGCAATACAAATGAAAATATTCCTAAGTCATTCCCAAATGATCTGACATAATTGAACTGCACCGTAGTACGTAGAACAACAAACTTGCCCAGATAAAGTGATATGATAATAAATGATGATATTTTGATTCGTAATCCATGTGCTAGTATTAATCTATCGTGTGCAAGTATACCTAAATATATCATTTTGCTATGTTTGTCTAAACTACTTATTTTAGTTTATTCTCTCTCACGGAACACTATTCAATCCGCCATAATTAGCCAATTTTTATATCTGCCGAACAGAGCCGCGCCATGCATCATACGACCGTTAATAACATACTCCTATATATAAACTCTCGCCGGACGGTCGGACATCTCAGATCCAAAATTTCATTGGCTACTTTAAACTATATACTTTGTTACTCTCAGGGCTCTGACTAACTATGTTCTTATCATGAAGAGAAAGAGAAAAAAAGGACGAAAATTATACGTATGATATGCGAGAATGGCACACTTCGTCATAATAGAGTCGCCAACAATAATCTATACCGTGTAGTTGCGTTCGGTATACTTAACGGTTTCTACTAACCTGCCCACGTACTAGTTTAAACTGGTCAATTTATTTCCAATTTCCAGATCTTTGACAGGTCGAGAAAGAAACGGTCCACACAGGAAGACGCGCTCGAATCAGAATTCAGAGGGAAAAGTATTTGAAAATTTGTGGTCAGTGTAGATAGAACCCACCAACCAGCTTACTCGTATGTTTTTTTTTATTGATCAAATGATCAAGGGGGAGTTGGAATTAACTAAACCCACTACCATTGGCATATGGTTTCTTTTTTTGCTGATTCTTGGTTGGAGATTATTTTCAGAATCGACCACGCTACCCGCAGCATAATTGCTGTACCTGTACCATTGGAGTTCTGCATCCTTTATTCCAATGGAGGGTGGGACCTGCTGGGAGATCGACCAAAACTGTCAATGTGGCATCATGCAGATCTTTAAAATAGTACTTTGCATCATCGTTAGAGTCTTGAGAGTACCGTTATTACTGAATGGATTAGACAAGCTCCTCAAGATCAGAGTAAAGAACACTGACGATGCGTGCCATAAGTACGGTTAAGAGAAGGCACATGGACACATTGGTATTTGGTACTACTGCTCGGTAGTACTCCAGCACATATTGCCTCGGTCCTACGAAAAAAAAGAGCCTTGGCTGGATGTTAGTTTTCCTACGTTTCACCTAGGAATCTGATGACACAGGTCCAAATTTCCTGCAGCTCAATCCTACGAACCAAAGAAGACTACAGTGACAATTTTTATGGAAATCTGGATCCTACATTTTTCCTATGAAATTTCTTTGATCCAAAGGAGCCTTAAGGGAGTAGTACTGCCGCCGTGGCACGGGATCAAAGCCATGGATCCCATTCTCATCCTGCCTGCAGCTGCCAATAGCCCAATACCGTGTGACTACGCGTATACTCCGTACGAGACAACGGAAACGATAGTGAGATTTCGAATTTTCTAATGGAAAAAAGGGGAACAAATGTTTGCGAAAATATTCGAAACGCAGAAGCAGAGCGCGGCGTGGTGGTGGGGACAGACAGAGAACAAGTTGGTTGGGGGTACAATACTGTACTACAGTACACAAGGCGATGGCGAGCAGTGCGCGCTTTTGCAGTAGTAGTATTCTCGGGGGCTCCAAGAAGAGGACAGCGGTTGACGGGACGTGGCGATGGCAAAAGGTCAGATAGGCGACGGCACAGCCAAACGCATCCTGCCACAACCCCTGCTTCTTCTTCTTCTTCTTTGCGTGGGGCCCATCCCTGACACGGGTTGTTCCTTTGGGGTTCGAGCGGCCGCACACGGAAGGAAACTACTGCTAGTAGTGCTGTAGCAGTAACGTTTTCACCCAACAACAGAAGTACAGAACAGGTCACACAGGTGCCGTGACGTAAACAGCAGGCTTCCTGCTGCTAGATTTCAAGGGTCCGTTCGTTAGCTTTTCCAAAATGTTTTCTTCTCTCACGACACGAATTGATCTTCCAAGCTTGACTATACTAATACTATACTATAGCGTCGTCACCTTACAGCGTCCTAACAGTTGGATTATTATTAGGGAACGTAGTACGTACTAGGCTCGGTGACATGAACCGGAAGGCAGAATCAGAGGACCGAGGTCCTTCGGGCGGAATGCGGAGAAGAGATCAAACTGCTGACCGCTTCCGCTTCCGGGACTTGGATCAGGTCGCATCCCAATCTTCTTCTACTACTAGTGGGCAGTGGCAGTGGTATAGTACGGAGTAGTAGTAGCAGTAGCAGCTCAAACGTCCACTCCAAGTAGGACAGGAAATCCGTATGAAAGGGAGTCAATTCTTGGTGGATAGGGCACGCTATTGGTTGCACTCAGATGACCTGATCAACTCCCCAGGTTTCAGATTGACCCTGCATGGACAGCCAAGTCTCAATGTTCGACCAACAATGGTTGTTAACACGAACGTCAGCCGGTGCCCAGGTTTCAGATTGACCCTGCCCAGATTCTGATAATACGTAATGATGAAACCATGCCAAACCTCAGTAGACATCAGGTTTTGCACTGCGCGTAGCCACGTAGGGCCGCCAGTGTCAACGCCACCCACCACCAGTGTCAACGCATGCCTGAACAAAACTAAACTAATAACCGGAAAAAAAGGACACACACACACACCCTCGCGCCGGACCAGCTCTGCAAGGCTTCACCGCACAAAGTCAACAACACCGGCCTGCTGCCCCGCGGCCGTGTCCGGCGCACCCGACCTGGCGCGGGCGGGCGACCTGTTCCACACGCCCCGGCCCGGCGTCCCTCTCGCGCCGCGCCTGCGTACGGGCTTTCGCGGAAGCGGAGACGCGCGCGGTGTACGTTGGCCCTGCGCCCGTGTGCCGCGCGGAAGGAGGCAGGAAGCCGCTCGGCGCCCGCGACCGGGTGCGGCACCGGCAGGCGGTCGGGCTCGCGCGCGGCGTACGCTGCTCGCTGGGCGTGGGCGTGACAGGGCGAACGCTTCAACGCCGAGCGAGGGGGCGGACGACGGGGACGGGGTCGTCTCGTGCCATGCCAATATGCCATTACCATGCATGCGACGTCGTGGAACCACAGGTGAAGTTGCGGTGGGTGGGTGGGGATCCCCTGATGACGGACGGCCTGACCTGACCCTGGTCCTGGCAGTGGCAGGCAGCGATCAAGTTGCCCGGCCCGCGGACGGTGCCGTGGATTGGGATTGGGATTGCATTGGATTTGGACGGGACGAGGGGCATGGGCCGAGCGTCGCGACTGTCGACTGCCGTCCGTCCCTGCCATTCGCTCGGCGGCAGCGCAATGCAACGCCACGAAGAGGAGACAGGGGGGAGTTGACAGACAGGGATTATACTAGATGATGTTTGGTGCAGATGCAGGATCGGATCGCCGTAGTAATCACAGCCGAAAGAGAGCCTGGAGTGACCCACGCCACGCCACGGCTAGCTGCTGATGGCGATTGGAACGAGAGCATGCGTGTGGGGCCTCCAGTTCAGCCGCCCACCGTCCTTGAGGAGGCTATAATAGGAACGGATCCGTGCAGACCATGACTTCATGTTTGCAGCACTGGAGTAGTACCGGCTGATGATCACGCCACCAAGGTGCCTGTCCCACGAGAGACGATGATGTGAATTGCCGTGCAGTGCAGATCCTGTAATATGCCTCGCGCGCAGCCAATTATTAGCTGGTCTATATATATGGAATAACTTTCCTTCATGGCCATTTTTATATCATCGATCACAAAAAGATTAGTTGAGAAACAAAGAGTACGGCAAGCCTTTTTTATATTTTCTTGCCGAAAGTTGTTGGCCCTGCAGTCATATGTAAACCGAATACAGTTCAGTCCACTACTCTCCTTCCAATAATCGACCAGCTGATCGCCACGCAGACTACTACGTATATTCTTTGCGGTAAAGTTCTGGATGGTGATGTTAGGGGTTAGGCTAGCTAACTGTCATTTACTTATATTATTAAATGTACGCCAATGTATTGCTACCTGCCAAGACTGGGGCTGTTTGGTTTAACCCACTAAAGTTTAGTGGCCTCATGTTTGGTTTCAAATACTTAAGCATATGTCTCATGTACACTTTAGTCACTTTTAGCTACTCTTTTGTGACTAAAAGCCACTAAACTTTAGTGACCCCTAACCAAACATGTCCTAGTTCGGTGGGAGTTTAATGAGAGTTTTATTCTTCCAATGAGACTTTCTATGAGTCTTAAATTTAATATCTATGAAACTATAAAGTGAAATTATGCATTGACACTGACAATCTTGAAAATAACTAGTCTATGAAGTATCACCAGTGTATTACATTTACTTTTATGATGATTGATGACCAAAGGCATGCATGCTAAATTAAAGGTGAACTGCTTTATTTGCACACCAGATCGAAGAAAAAGAGGTCTCTTTAGAAATTGCTTACTTTAACCACTTAGCTTGTCACTAATTAATCAACAAGAAAGCGAGTTCTCGTTCACACTCCGACACCGGTAATGACTGCACCAGATGAAGGTTCATGCGAAGTTCTTGTGGTACAAATCCATGGGGAAAAGACCTACCGTAGCCTGAGGCTATGGTATGGCTGGTACGTACAATCAGAAAAGAATACGTACTGTGCTACTTATACTTGCTAGAAGACAATTTGAGTCATGTTTACAGTATAATGCGAGTATTACTATACTGTTTTTTTAATCTTTGTTATCCGCAACTGCACTATGTGGATCCAAAGAAAAGGACGGCAGATATTCACGAGAACACAGAAGGGACTCTGATGCTTCCTTCCTAACGTCATTTGGCAGTTTGGGGGAAGGAAACCTTGTATTTACATACAGATATGTTCGTATAAACGCGCGTAAGAAACAACGGCGGGTTAGCGTATAATAACAAAGCATAGGCATGTACATCTACTAGATCACATCGTACCCTCATCTCACACGGAGAATTTAACAAATGACGGAAATCAAACAACCAAAATCCATGCTTGCGTGGGGGACCTCTCACCTAGCCAGCATGTAGCTGTGCCAGCACTAGAAGAAGTAACAAAGATGGCATCATCATAAAAACTTTGATGCAACGAGAGAGATGAGAGAGAGATAAATGGGGTGACAGAGATTGGCCACTTGCTTTCCAAGAGTCGATAAGATCTATCGATCCGTCCTATTGGTCAGTGGCAGGGGACTGGTTTGCTTTCGGCACATGCATATCGTTTTATATGATCTATCGATGTCATGAACTCCAACCCAAACTCGTTACTAGTTTCTTTTCGTTTCTAGGATTATTAGAATGATAGTTTTTTTATCTTTTATTAAAGTCCCCATCAGAGTTGAAAATTGTACGTGGGCTGATGATACGCAACAGTTGTATAGTGGCCACTGAAAACCTCCCATGCACCCGTCTTGGATGGTTAGAAAAGCTGGCTTTCTCACCGGCTCCAAATATAAAAGAACAAGGAAAAAAAAGAAAAGGGAATACTGCCTCTCTTTCCATTGCCCTCCTTTTCGTTGCAGCTTCACATTTGACACTGGAGAAAACAACAAGACAGCAACGTCGATGCAAACAGTCTCGGTCACGATTCCACTTCCAGTGGGATTGAAAAAGTTTCGCGCCGACGTGGACGTACGGGGTGATCAACTGATGATGATGATGATGAAGGCACGGCGGCTGTCATCATTCGTACGTCATGGCCTTGACAACACGCACACAGCGCACAGGTCACAGCTGCAGCTGCACAGATGTGATGAGATGAGATCGATCGATGATGTGGTGGTGGTCTTGCGCGACGGGAGATGAGATGCGCGCGCGGAAGCAGCAGTGGCCGACGACTGGCCGCCGTCGCAAGGCCCGGCCAGGTCTCAGGCGACTAGCAACGAGTCAACGACTACGCCGGGCGGCCTGGCCTACCCATCCATCAGCCTCGGCTTGCGTCGCGTCGCCGACGGACGGAACCAGGCGCGCGCCTTTTCGGCTTCAATGCAGCGATGCGACGGCGCCGGGTGCCCGCGACGCCACGCACGCACGGCGTTCGGCCGGACGGCGGGCAGCCAAGGCCCGACGCGACAGCGAGGCCGACGACGATGACCACCGGGCCTGTGCGGCTGTGCCGTGGGTACGTGGATGGTGCGTGCCGAGAACATTGGCCAATGTCGCGACGCTGACGTGCACGCCCCTGCCGCGTACGGACGGGCAAAAGGTATCCGCAGTTTTTGTCATTCTTGAATTGCCAGGTGTGGACGGGAGTCGGGACGATGGGTACAGACGTACTGTACTGTAGTACAGTAGCAAGAATCGATGTACGAGCACTGCTGACGCCTGACGGGAAGTAGTGGCAGCAAGTACTAGTACGTACATGGGTCGGCAAGAAGGTTCAGTGAATGGACGGCTGATTCCGATTGGCAAACGCGGCCAGGGGTGCGGTGCGGTGCGGTGTACGTAGTGCGCTACTACGAGTCTACGAGCGTCGCCGGCGCCGCCAACATGCTCACGTGGGAACCCGTATGTTCTCACGCCACTTTTCACGCGCGGAATCGCAAGGGGGCGGCGGCGGCGGCTTGTGGGCTGTGGCGCTCATGCTCATCAGTGAGCTTCACGCTGGATCCGTAGAAAGGAACATGCAGTAATGAGCACGAGGCGTGCTGTGCTGGGTGCCCAGTGACGTCCTGTGGTCACGCACACTCGCAACTTGGTTGCTGATGGCGATGGAAGGCAGGCAGGGACAGGGTAGCGTGGCTTTTGTTTCTTCAGGTTCAGGTTCAGGTTCAGGTTCAGGTTCAGGTCAGGTGCACAACAAACGCCCAGCGGCCCAGGTTACTCGGGAGGCGTCATTATTCGCTAACTTATTAGCTACGGTACAATGATTTTGTCTCACGAAAAAATACAATCAGTCAGTTTATAAGCTACACAAACTAGCATGAATCTTCATCATCCGATCCAGGCAATTTTTCTTACGGATGCCAACGTTCAAAATCAGACGCCAGAGCCAGGCTCAGTTTAGTTACGACTCAGAACTAACAATGTACTACCACACCAAAGGAGGCAAGGAGCCGAGGACAAACGGCGCCGGTCAGGGACAACACTACCTTGGAGGCGTCTGTCCCCAGCCTTCCTGAATGCTGTGCACTGTTGAGAGTGTTGGTGCCTCACCAGTCATTGCCTCGCATTTGGGCAGCAAGAAATGGTCCCGGCACGGCACGGCAGAGAAGGTGCGCGATGCTTTGTGCCCTCGAAACCGCTCCATCATTCAGCCGGCAAAAGCTGGGCTGCGCCGCGACCATCATCCATCGGCCTGTCAGATTTCCCCTGCTGCCGCACTGCAAACTGATCTGAATGCTCAACTATACTGGTAACTGACCGGCTTTTCTGCAAAAGCTACGCCGGATTTCTGACGACGGTCAGCGAGGCAGCTGCCAGCTTAAAAAGTGTTCTCCAGTGATTTCATGATCGAACTGGTGTGTGCCTACTTCTGACCGAGTAGTTGATTCGAAATCGACATCAGGAGGTTGCAAAAAAAAAAAAAATCGATATCAGGAGGCGGTGACCGTCCGGCGTGCTGCTGGGCCCTTGGATTCGCTGGTGAGGCCGTGGCCCATCTATCACGTATTCACGTTCCCGTGTAGGCTTCTTTCGGCCATGAATTCCCCAGGCCGAAAGGCCGGTCCTGGCCACCGTAGCGGATAGGAGCAGACGAGCTGAGCCCAGGGAAGACTCATCCGAGATAGGCCATCACGTCTCTACAATTTGATTTTGATTGGCAAATCCTTTACCTATTATTGCCGACAAATATGCTCGTTGTCTTGAGAGGGAATGGTAACTTATTTTATGATGATCACATAGAGCTAGCTATCTCGTTAAATTTATTTGGGTTTGGATCAATCTTATTTCAAGTAAAACTTGAGGTCATTCTACCCACAATAAAAGTTTAATCCAGTATGAAAACTGATCTGCCTTAAATAGATGATTATTGTCTACTCCCTCCGTCACAAAAAGAACGCAATTGTAGGACCAAACGTGGATACCAAGGCAACTAGCAAAATTACCAAAATAGCCTCTTGGCAAAATAACATCTTTCCACTAGCAATTAGGATGGAGGGGGTAGTTCAGTTGTTACTTTTTTTATTTTTGATGATGAAAAATTTAAAATAAAACTCAATATGTTCTTAAAAAAATTTAGGGAAGGGTATTTTGGAGGAGTTCGGAGGTAAAATGAGGTCAGCTAGCGTTGGATTTGTTGATTTCTGCTGTATATGGGCCGGCGAGCCACGCGCAGAAGTAAAAAAACACGGAAGGGCTGCCGTTGCCATCGCGTCCACCGGCGAATTCTCCGGCCTGGCCCATCTCTCTGACGGATTCTCGCTTTGCGGAGACCCGAAGGCATCCTCCCGAAACCCGATTCCTCGTCGCAGAGACGAGAGACAGCACAACCCTTGCTCCCGTCCCGTCCTGGTCGCCACACGGCCACACCACCAACCCCAACACCTCTTCCTCCTCCGCTCTCCCCCAACCCACTACAGCCGAGGGAGGCGACTCCTTCCTCGCGGCGGCCCGCCCCGACCCCGATCGCCTCGCCTCGCCTCTGCGCGCCGCGCCGCGCGCGCCAGTGTCCACTGGCACGGCTGCCTTCCACCTGTGGGGGCGCATCTGGTGCTAGCTCGCCGGGCTAGGGTTGGCTTTACCCTCGTCTACCTTTTTCCGTCTCGTCTGACGCGCGCAGGATCCGTGCACGCGGTCGTCGTCTCTCGCTCCGGTTCGGACTGCGCGCCGTTCCCCGCTTGCTCCTCCTGCTACGGGATGGCCGCCGCTGCCATCGCGTCCACCGGCGAATTCTCCTATAGGTTCGCCCCCCGTCTCTTCTGTACTCCTTCCTAGATCTGGCCGCTTTATAGCAACGCCGAATTCGTTCGCGTGTTCCCTCGATCCCGCGAGGTTACGGAATTGCTTGGATGTGGTCTATGTCTGAGTTTTCATGCGTAGTCCATAACTCCATATGATATTTGTGGGCCCATTTTTTTATATTCAGATTTATATTGTCATTTTAGTGGATGCATCTGGACAGAGAAAATTGGACTATTCAGAGTTGTGATGCAGTCGGATAGAGGCTGCCGCTAATTTGGTTCACTTCTCGACTGCCCATATACTAGTCATGTAGATGGGGATAAGATTAGACTTCCAAATTTGAGGATGTGGGTGAGTGATCTGGTATATATGGATTTGACCATCGATGCTATGGCAGCAGAGGAGTTAACTTTGTATAGATGCCAAGGGAAGAAGGTTTTGTTTGGACTTTGGATGGAATGAGAAGGGTTATCTTAGGTTGATTAGCCAGACAAAATTATAAGACAATGTTCATGAAGTGATGTGTGGGGGGGGGGGGGGGGGTGGGGGGTGGGGGGGGGGGGGGGGTTAAGAGGGTCTGAGCCTGTAACTAGCCTAGTGTTTAGTTTTTGCATGAAAATTCCAAATCCAACTAATGCGATGTGTTCACTGGCTATATTTCAGACATGGCACCCTTTAAAGCCATGCTGTATTGTGGTGAATCGAACCAATCTGCCTACCCCACGAATTTGGCTGTTTTGTTATTTATGAGATTCTTTGATGTGCCCTTCACTGGTGTAGGCGCCTATAAAATAGAATAGCACGCCTCCATATGCTTTCCAATATTTTCCCACCTTAATTTTTGTTAATATTTTCTTTCTAGTGTTTTGTGCAATCGTTTTTTCCTTGAGAGTTCAAGTATTCAACTCTTCTCATCCCAAATGAAAACTTGTATTTCTTTATGGTTGTGAACTTGTGCTAGCCTGGCTATGCAACTGGTGGTTGCTGTAATGAAAAATTCGATCTGATTCCAAAGATTGAAGTGTCATTATGCTATCATGGGCTATGCAACTGGTGGTTTTCCTTTGCTGCTTTTTTATATTTACTCATTTACTCATTACGGGTCTCATGCTAAATCGAATATATAACCATTTTAGCCTAACTCAGAACAACAGTAGCTTACTTATTATTATGGCAATATATTTAGCCCATATTTTTTTAATTTCTTGTGCCTTGGCAATATTATATTTCGTAACTATTTCGTCTTCGACCTAACTGATCGGGTGTTTTCTGGTCATCTGGTGAAAATATTCATAATGCATAGAATTTTGAATGATATTGCTGGATTGGTTCAGTATGTGTCATAAAATGTGTTTGTTTTTTTATCGGTCCATATCGCAGCAGACTAATGTTTCCTTTTCCCTTGTGGCCTCACAGAGCAACTATCTTGGACTTGGATATCTATACCTGACGATTCATTTGAAACCTGGAAGCTTCTGTTGTTGAGTACAGAGAAATATTTCCCGCCTCTTGAGGAAGACTGCAGAGCTTCTAAATGTGAAACTTGCTTCTTTTCTTGTCTACTCTTGAATGCTGATGAGCTCAGCCTCTCATGTTACTTAGCTCAAGGTCGTACTGGTAAGAACAGAGGATGGAGCAAGCAACAGGTGTAAGTGGCCCTGAGCACATAATTGATATTCCAAGGGAAATTTGTCCTTCTGCTTCAGTTTCTCGTAGTGTTGGTAGAGAGAACCATGAAGAATTGAATCCTGTGGACAGGCCTTCAACTAGAGCTCTAGTACCTGCCTTGCAGGCACCATCAGCAATAGGTGCCGTACCTAATGCAGGGCAGACTTCAGGCACTAGGAGAAATGAAAACTATGTTCGTCGGCACAGAAGCCCTTTGAATTCTGGACTGTGGATTTCAATTGAAGTTATTGTCAACGTGAGCCAGATTGTAGCTGCCATTGTTGTTCTTTGTCTGTCAAGAAAGGAACGCCCACAAGCTCCATTGCTTGAGTGGGTCATAGGTTACACTGTTGGTTGTTTTGCAACGTTACCCCATCTCTATTGGCGCTATATACACCGTAATATTGTTAATGGTGAGCATGAGCCAGCACATGCACCTCAAGGGTCCGCTCATAACAGCTCAAATGAAGCCACTCATTCTGCAAGTGCATCAGAACGCCGTAGAAATGCTGCACGAAATGCTGTGCTTGCTAATCCTAGGTACTCCTGCCTTCTTTTTTCTTAAAAAAAATGGATCGATATTTACAATGGATATGATTGTCTGTCGCTTGTTTTTGTTCATTTATGCATGTTGTAAAATGACTATGCATTAAAGTTGAATGCACCGTGCCATCTGCAGGATTAATGCGCTGTTTGACCACTTTAAGATGGCCCTGGATTGTTTCTTTGCCGTCTGGTTTGTTGTTGGAAATGTGTGGATATTCGGTGGCCGTTCTTCTGCTGCTGATGCACCAAACTTGTACAGGTAAATGCAAACTGTTCTTCCACGGATGAGATGCCATCTCATTTATCCTGCCGCTGACTTCTACTTCCCACCAGGTTGTGCATTGTATTCCTCACTTTTAGTTGCATTGGGTATGCCATGCCGTTCATCCTCTGTGCAATGATATGCTGCTGTCTTCCCTGCATTATATCTGTTATGGGTTTTAGAGAAGACACAAACAATACAAGGGGTGCTACCTCAGAATCTATCAATGCTTTGCCTACATATAAATTCAAAACCAAGAAACGCCGCCATGGTTCAGGAAGTGAAGCTGAAGGCCAAGAAGGAGGGATAGTGGCTGCAGGAACTGACAAAGAGCGATCACTTTCTGCTGAAGACGCTGTACGTCTATCTTGATTTTTTAGGAGTTACTTTAATCATCATCACTTATTTGTTTTCTTATTACTGTTTGGTATTGCAGGTTTGTTGCATCTGTCTTGCAAAGTATGCACACAATGATGAGCTCCGTGAACTTCCATGTGCACACTGTTTCCACAAGGATTGTGTTGATAAATGGCTCAAGATAAATGCACTTTGCCCTCTGTGCAAATCTGAGATAGCGGGCTCGTCTGGTACTTCTGATGCCCGCCAGTCAGACCAGAATGTTATTCCTGTGCAGGAGATCGAAATGCATTAGGTCGGTCTGCTCTCTCAGCTTATACCACATAAGAATACATCTGATTGTGGCTCCCCGTCTTCATGTATAAAGTTGGAGATTGATGTATGGATTGTAGTGACGCTTAGTTTTTTTTTTTAATCACTGCTATCTTGGAGAAGTTACAGCAATTCTCCCTGTCATCCAACTATGGCAAGCCAATACTACCCAGGTTTTCCCAACAGCGTGGATTGCACCTTATGTTCTATTCTTGAAGATATTGCGTGACTTCTTTTGAGTTTCTACTTTCTAGTGCGGAACAGGCTGGCGAGATTCTTTAATCACGTGATCCTAGTCAAGCATTTTCGTGCTTGAAACTCCTAGTGAAGCATTTTCATGCTAGAAACTTTAGTTACGAAATTCAGTTCATGACTAAAAATCTGGTTAGAGCCTGTTCTGCACTTCAGCTTGATATGAGGCTGAGAGCTTTATGAATAGTAACGGATATGTCCACTTTCTATGGGTAGGCTCTATATGGAGCTATGTACATGATTGGAGCTGAATTTGTCTGTTTTCACTTGTGCAGAATTTTGATTAAATATTAAAATTTGTTAGTCTCATAGTCCTTGTCGGTAATGTTAAGCAATTGCGAGTACTGTGCTAGTGGGTAAAGATGGCATATATGCTTGAATCCACGCTTGAATGGTTTGTTTACTAGAAGGCTATAGTTTGTTTTATTTATTGCTATATATATATTGGACCAAAAGGTGGCTTGTTGCCAGTACCTATTTTGGTGAGCGCGTGACGACCACTGCCACAGGCTTCCATTGCCAATGTCTTGCTAAGAAAATAGTCTTGCATTGCCAACGTCTTGCTAAGAAAATAGGCAAGAAGAGGCAAAACTTGTTAACGTTGAGCAATGTCGCACGCCTGGGGCAAATAATGCAATTTTTATGTCTACTTTCTTGCCAGGCTCGAGCTCATTCGCCGACATGTAAGGCGTCGTTTCGCCTGTGGTAACACATCCCTATCTCTCTACTGTGCGTGTGCTAGGTTTCGCGTGTGGTAACATATATTCGAAAAAAAAAATCTTGTACATACACAAAAAACGTCCCCTACTCCGCAAATTACTATAACGTCTGCAGGTAGTACAAATTGCGTTATTTTGAATCTTATACGCGTTTTTTTAATAAAAAAAATACAAGTATTCAGCTTGTTTTGGAACATTGCGTTGCACATTCACGGGGATAACGGCAGCTTCTTCCTTTCCTCGGTGTCTTGTGGAAACTTGAGCGACGGCTTGCGCTCCGGTGTGGACGAGCGTCTCTCCGCGGACGCGGCTGCCGCCTCCCCGATCCGCTGCTCGAACGGGGTCCTGAACTCGCTGGACCCCTTCCGCTCCAGCGGCGAGGCCGAAACCGAGTCCATGCGGGAGTGGTCGCTGAGAGGCGACGCCCGGGGACCGCCGAAGTCGCGCGTGGCTGTGGCCTCGTCCTGCTCCGCCCTCTCCCTCTTCCTCCCTTGGCTGCTGCCGCCGTTCGTCGACGGCGAGTCGCTCCAGCCCTGCTGCTGCTGCTGCTGCTGCCTGAAGTGGGGCGCCGACATGTCCTTGCGGTCGTAGTGCTGCAGCCACGCGCGGAACCGCTTCAGCGACGACGCTGTCCCCCCGGACCCTGCAGGCTCCGCCGCCGCCGCCGCCCGGACCTCGTGCCGCTCCCGGTAGATGAACATGACGAGGTAGGCGAGGAGCACGAGCGTCGCCGCCACGGCGGTGATGAGGAACAGCCCGCTGAAGTTCCACAGGGTGAGGCTAGCGCTGGCCGCGTCGCCGGTGCCGTCGCCGGCGCCGCATGACTCCGGGACGCCGAACCACTTCCTCTCGATCAGGTCGAGGTCGTCGCTTTCCGTCAGCCCCACGATGGCGCGTGACACCTCCGTCGCCATGGAGGAGCCTCTCGGGAACGCGAACCCGAGTCCCGTGCCCTTGTAGACCGGGCCGGACATGGTGTAGCCGTCGCAGTACTTGGCCAGGAAGACCTTGAGGTACGGGACCTCGTCGAACACCGCGGTGACCCCGCCGTCGTCGGAGCCCCTTGACAGCGCGTCCGCGTACTCCGCCGGCGCGCTGTAGCTCATCAGCTTGCTCGGGTCGAAGTTCATCTTGAGGAGCTCGCCGTGGACGAAGGAACCTCCTGGTACCCGACGTAGTCACCGTTGTCGATGAGATCGTTCACGTCCGTCACCGCCGGCCTGAGCTTCTGCACCGTCAGCATCGATGTCAAGCTGGCCGTGTAGCTCGACGTCAGGATCAGGACGGCGAACACCCATATGACCATCAGGAACTTGGACAGGTTGCTCACCACATTCTCCCCTGCACACCATCACCAATTCAGAATTCACCATTCTCATGGTGGCGGAAGAAGCAGATCGAGCTAGCTTAGCTTACTGTGCGCGAAGACGAGGGTGGAGAAGGCGTAGTGGAAGATGATGCCAAACTGCTCCATTGGCGTGCCGCGGAACTCGGGGTTGATCCGGTGCTCGATGACCCAGATGACGAAGCCGGTGAAGATGAAGGCGGCGAGGCTAGCGAGCCAGAGCGCAGGCGTGAGCGGCTTGAGGAAGAAGAACATGCCGGTGGCCGTCTGCGCCTGCACCGCCACCACCATCGACCACCCCGACTCGGCGAACGGCAAGGTGAAGTCCGCATCCTTCATCCTGCCCACGGTGATGGACACGTCGCCGACGACCGCGTCGGCTTTCTCCTCGGGAATCAGGTCTATCATCTGGTCGTACGAAGACGAGCTCGCGTTGCCGATGCCGTAGTACGGCGCGTACTGGTAGTACACCGGGTAGGGCAGCGCCTTGATGGCCGCTTCGAACACGTCGATGCAGTAGCCGGACACCATCGTCCTGTCGCTCGTCGTGTCGTTGTACACCTGCAAGAACTGCTGGAACCCGTGCTTCACCGGCACGGCGATGACCAGCATCCGTTCCACCGGCGACAAAGCCCACCCGTCCGGAATTCGCGTGTCGGATTCTTCCACGCCGGGGAAACCGACTCTCTTCAAACCTTTCTCACCGCTGTCGGCGGCGGCGAACTCCGGCGAGATCCCAGTCTTCGTGGTCCAGAACCCCACCGTCTTGATGAGCCCGTCCGCGGCGAAGTTCACGATCTCGTACGCCGGCGTCTGCGATTGCCCGTTGTCCGACAGCCTGAACTTCCCGGCCACCCCGTCGAACGTCGTGTCACGCACAGCCTTGAGCAGTTTCTCGCCGGTGGCAGACACTCCGAGCTGGTCCAGCTCCGTCCCTCCTCCATTCGGTTTCGGTGGCTCGAAAGCTGAGCCAGAGATCCCGACAGCCTCAACTGACGCGGCGACCGCGAACGCCGTGTCGTACGCCTGGAACGTCGACGTGGTCGGCTCCGGGGCGTCCTGAGAGCCACCGTTCTCTAGCTGAAACCTCGCCTTGAACCGTGTGGCGAAGTCGCCGGCCTGGCTCGTGTGCGGCACGTACTGGCGGACACTGACAACGCCCTGGATCGCGTCGGTGTCCTCGCGGCCTAGCGCGTCGCCGTCGCCGGTGTCGGCCACGTTGGCCGTGGCGATCCAGACGTAGCCCTCGGACATCATGCCGGCGTCCTTGGCCCTGTGGAACAGCCGCAGCGCGAGGGGGAAGGACATGTGCACGACGAAGACGCGCGCCGTCATCGCCAAGGTGCGGTACAGCACCGCGTCGAGGCGGTCGTCGGACGCGTCGGCCGGCACCGCGGCGCGGTGCGCCACGGTGGCGCAGACACCCCTTAGCGCGTCGGAGAGCGCCGGGACGATGCCGGCGCCGAAGCGCGAGTCCTCGTGTAGCAGGACGGCCGCGCGCCAGTGGAAGTTGTCCAGGACTGCTGCGATGGGCGCCGCGGCCTGCGAGGAGTCGTCCGGCGCTGTGGTTAAAGAGTAGCGCGCGGTCCGTGTCGCCGGGACCGCCGCAGAGAAGGAGAGGACGGGGACGTGGGCGCGGTCGCCGATGCTCGCCACGAACTCGGCCTCGGTGGCCGTCCGCGACCCGTCTATGATGGCTTGCGCCTTGGCGTTCTTGATTAGGTCCACCGCTGCAGTGCAAGCGACAGGTCAGTCAGTGTCGTTGTCTCAGGCTTGTGCAGTGTCAGTCTGACGGCCGCTACAGAAAGAATGCCGTGACGGCGAGAGATGACCGGCGGAAGCGGCGGCGACGGCGTCACCGGACGAGTCCCGGAAATGCAGGTCCACCCTGGTGGTGGAGTTGGCGTGCGCGGCGTAGTAATCCTCCACCGCCATGCTAATATTGGTCCGCCACCTCTTCCCAGTGACAGAGGACAGATCGAGTATAACGCCGACATTGACGGCGGAGGCGGCCCTGTGACCGAGCAGAGCGGCCAGAAGGCAGAGTAGGACGAAGGAAGCGGAGGTGGCGGCGAAACGAGTCTTCATCTCCAAGACGATCGGCTGCTGCTGCTGATGCTTGTGCCCATGGGACTGGAAGAACTGGACCTTCTTATACTGGGCGAGGCAGCGGCGAGATTGCGTGTGCCCGTGGCATGGCATGCCAATGCATCGCGCCGTCCCATGCTTGTTTTTGATCCGAATGCTCCTTCGTTGAACGACGATTTGGCTGTGGCAATTGGCTTGCCGTGTGTGTGAAGTTTATTTACCTTTCACAGGTCACAGCGCCCTAGTTCTCTCAGACGAATGCGACGTGCACATGAGCGAGGTAGCAATGCAAACATCTGGCTAACCCGAGCTAGTATCCGATACAGACGAAGCTGAGCCCCCACCCCGGAGCATTGTTGCATTTTATGTACACAAAGAAAGGTCGCCTCATGCTGGTAAGGGCAACCTCAGGAGACAGAGTTCCAGAACCAACAGGTGGCTAACAGATAAGATTGGGATCTGCAGGGTGTTACGCATACAGCAATTTGTATCTCTGGAATGGCATCAGTGCACATCTCACACCGGACAACACAAGTGTCACCTCCCCTAGAAGAGTACACGACTTCTTTATAATTAGGGTCTGTTTGATTGCACTTCGATCCACTCTAATTCACTTATAACTGAGACGGAATTTACTATAAATTGGAGTGAATTAGAGTGTACCTAAACAAAACCTCAGAGCAGGGTTTTCATAAAATCATGGAGGCTTGAACCACCACTGACCACACAACACTGTAATTTGGAAAACCGTCATCAAAGTGCAAGTTCTGCTAATCATTCAAAAGTGTCCTAGACTTCGGATAGATTGGAAGCAACAACACGACTAATCACTAAACTTAATATGCTTATATGCCGGCCCCTTCAATCCGCATATCTTGTTAGGATTATGTTTAATGCACACGATTTATTTACACCTGCGACCTACTCGGATTTGCTGATTACGGTATAGTTTGGAGTTCGGACCATGCTTTGTATCTGTATGATAGTTTGTCTATATGTCACCCATGTGTTTCATTGGCTTCCAACACACGAATTTTTTTAGTCATTGGATGAAGATCTAGCGGTCAGCACTCTTCTTCTACCTCCAGACGGCGAACAACCGTCGACCACCTCCCCGCCGCGGGCGTTAGGGTTCGTCGGCCGGAACCCTAGCGCTTGCGGCGACCGCTCTCTTCCCCTCACCCCCACCGTCGCCATCTTCTCCAACTCCGACGAGCTTCCCCCGCCCTGGCCTGGCCCGACCGCCAGCTTCCCTAAACCGCCCATCGACCATCCCCACCGCCTGGCCTACCTACCTCCCCCGGCCGGCCGGCCATCTATACCCCACTGGAGTTGGAGAAGAAGGGGTGGAGCTCGCCAGAACCATAGAGGAAGACTCAGGAGCGGGCGCACAACCGGCGGGTGCGGGGGCGGCGCGACCGTCCGGCGGCCGCGCGAGGGTGGCGCAGCGGTTCGCGCGGGGGCGGCGCGAGCGCGTCGACGGCGGGATGGGCCGAGCCGGACGGCGGCGCGAGCTCGAGCAGAGCAGGTCGGGAGGGAGAGGAGTAGGAGAAAAAAATTAGTGTGTTCGTTTGTAACACCCCGGGTGTTAATCTTGTTAATAACTTAATTAACAACTGATCATGTCATCATATGCATTACGCATCATTCATTTGTTTGAAAACCTAGATATGCATTGAACAAAAATGAGTTTACTTGCTTATGTTTGATCAATTGTTGTGAATGCAGGTCATCTTTTCAAATTCTCAAATTAAAAATTGGAATCCAAACCCTTTTCTCAGAGGGGGTGGATTAAACCTTAAACATGATTTTAAAAATCTATAGAGTTTTTGCTTATGATTGTTTAAGCAAAGTTGTAGATCCTGAAATTTTGAGCATCTTTCGTGTTCAAAGTTTTTCCTGAAAACCCCTGGAAGCTTGAGCATTTTGCAAAATAGCCACAGGCTAAGTTCTGTCCTTTCTTCGAGCAGTTGCATGGCGGGGTTGATCTCGACGTCGCCCCTGTCCGACACCTGTCCATGGACTCACGTCTTGTCGAGTACGTGGCGAAATCGCGGAACCCGTTGTCGTCTTTAAAAACGGGAAACCCGTCCACTGTGTCTCCCTTTCCAGTCCACTCTACTCTGCTCTGCTCCGCTTTGCTCCGCCGAGCGCTCCACCTCCATTGACGAACTCGTCCGAGCTCGTTAGTCACTTCCAACTACTCAATCCTTCGTCATTGTCTTCGCCTTGGTCTCGCGCATCCTCGGGGTGAGTTTGCTGAAGCCTTCGAGCATGTCTTCGTTCAGCGCGGATCCATCTTCTTCAGCTCCGACGAGAGCGCCGCTGCTCTGGTCAGTCTTCGACCGGGCTACGCAGGAGCAGCATTGTCTTTTCATCTTGTGTTTCTTGCTCCTTGTTCATCTCTGAATCTTGCCGGTTTCTCTGTTTTGTAAATGGTGGACCACAACTCCAGGAACATCTTCGTGCCGCGCAGTTCTTCGTCTCCGCCGGCACATTCTCCATCGACGGTCGTCTTTGCTTCATCTCCAGCCACGCTTGCTAGTGTTTCGTGACCAGGGTGAGCTCCTCGACCTCTCCGCTCTACTCGTTTACCTTTGAATCGAGCCTTAGAGCTCTGTCCTCGAGCGTCGCCGCTGTTCTTGTTCGGCGCGGCGGTGTGTTCGTCATCTTGTCGTTGTAGTTGATCTTTTTGAGGTCTGAGTCTTGCGCTAGCTTCGTCTAGCCGTCCTGAGTCTGTTTCGAGGGGTAGTTGCCCTCGAGCGCGTGCGTGTTTTCTCTGGCGCACGTCGCACAGATCCCCGCCGACCGCCAGTGCCGTCGACAAGGGTGTTGCTTTTAGCTCTGAGTTCGTTTTGTGCGCGCTTCGCGTTGTTTGGGGGCCGCTAAGCTTGCTGGAGTTGTTGGTTGTATCGATCGAGGGTCGATCGAGGCCTGTGTCCGGCGGCATGTGTGCGGTCGAGCTCGGTTCACCGCCATGGTCGTCGAACGAGGTCAGTTGTGTAGGTTTTAGCCTCGTTTCTGTTGGGCGTGTTTCTCGCGGTTGTCCTCTGAGTCGATCGAGGCCTAGTCTCTCTGATCGAGTGTCGATCGAGGCCTAGCTTCTCTGATCGAGGGTCGGTCGAGGCCTAGTCTCTCTGATCGAGTGTCGATCGAGGTCTAGCTTCTCTGATCGAGGGTCGATCAAGGTCTTTCTTCTCCGATCGAGGTCTAGTTTCTCCGATCGAGGTCTCTCTTCTTCGATCGAGGTCTGTGCTCGATGGTGCGCGATCGGTCGAGCTCCGGTCGGTCGTCAGCACCCTCGATGAGGTGTCTCTGTGGGTTTGTTTGGGTCGTGGCGCACCTCGTTGGGTTCGGCTCGGCAAGCCGAAGCAGTTTCGAGGGGTAGCCGTTCGGTTTGGTCACCGACGGCGACTCGCCGTCGTGTTTTGTGGTCATCGGCACCGCCGCCTCGAGCGTCTGTGCCTCTGTTGGGCGGGTCTTCGCCGTCCGTAGGTTTTGTGCGGGGTTGTTCCGGTTTCCTGTTTAGTTCAGTGTGTTTTTAATTCTGTAAGAATGCCCTGTTTAGTTATAAAATGTTTAGAAACCCTTATAACTTTAGGCTTTGAGTGATTTTGGATTATTTGATGCAAATGGTCAGTGTCCAGTGACAAACTCAAGTTGGACATGCTTGATGTAATGTTGTTTGCTCAGTTCTTTTGGATGTAAGTGTTAACTTAGTTAATCAAGATAAATATGGTTTAATTAATTTGCTTTTTAACCTAGTGTTGCTTTCCTTCATGAAGGGAAGTGGTACTCAAGGTGTAATCTGTTTTAGTCTTTTCCTAAGAGCATGTTTGTTTGTGTTGAGCATCATGTTTACTATTCGAGCATCATCTAAAACATGTATTTATATCGTGTAGATTGTTCATTGGTTGGGTTGGATACCTCCAGTGAAGAGGTTTTCTCTCTTGAATTTGAGCCCGAGTTCGTTTATCCCTCCAACCAAGGAAGCCCCGGTGCATTCAAACATTTTCTTGTATTTAAAATGATTGCTTTAAATACACTTATGTTTATACTATTGCATTACGGTACTTTATTAAATTCCTACTTGATGCATAGCTTTATCCTTGTACTATTTGTACCTTTAACCTTGCCACTTGTTTAAAGATGCAAAGTTTCCGCAAAAATGCTTAGTATGCTTAGAACTCTTATAGTAGGTGATTTCCGGTCACCTACGCATAGCGTATTGCTTCGGCAAATGATTATGTTTTCTGAGAAGGGGATGTTGTTGCTGGAAGTAATAATCTGAGACCGGGCGGACACGGTGTTGGAGAGCCATCAGCGATGTCTGGTGAGCGGGTTCTTTCCGCCTGTGTCGATCAGGAACCGTCCGTTGTAGACGTCCAAGGGTTGTGACTTTGGAGTACTTATCACATACTCTGGGAAGCTGGACTCTGGCTATTCTCTCTTGAAGAATGGTTAACCCGCACTGGGAGTGGAGAGATGGCGAGAGTAGTGTGTACCCTCCAAGTTAGCGAACTGGATGGAGGTGTACTGTGCTCTCGGGTGGCGAAACCCCGGTCTTGGCGAGAGGATCCAGGGAAAGGTAGTCATATACGTGCTTTAAGTGGCTGTATATGTCGTGTGATAGGGAAGCCCCAGCTGGGATAAACTGGTTCGAATCGTCGTATTCCTCGGAAATGGAAACATGACCCTGTCCTCTACCGCGTAGTAATACACTTTAACTGGATACTTGTTGGATCCCTTTGTGGATGTTTATTACCTTGTTATCGATCATACATCTAGATCGATACTTGAGTAATCTTGTAGATAACATAAATGATTTTAATTCTTTTTTATAAATGCTCATTTATGCAAAATACTTGATTCTTGTAAACCACACCTTGAATCCTATGACTTGCATACTGCTTTGTCCATCAAATACTTTTCTTTGTCGGATAAGTCTTGTGGAGTACTCCCGTACTCAGGGTTTGTTAACCCCTGTTGCAGATGAGGATCACAACCCGGTTTGTGTGGCTTCTTGCTGTATGACCGTGATTAGTGTAGATAAAGATGAAGAATAAGCTGTCTTTGCTTGACTCTTGGGTAAGAGTACCTCGGTTCTTTGTTCTTGCTCTATCAGCAGCTTGACCGTGGTTAGTGTAGATGAAGATGAAGAATAAGTTGTCTTTGCTTGACTCTTGGGCAAGAGTACCTCGGTTCTTTGTTCTTGCTCTATCAGCAGCTTGATGTATCTTAATCTTATGACACTAAGTTATGTCTCAAAATTTATGGTTTGTAATATGAATTTAAATTTCTGCTACTTTGATGTAATATAAAAAAAATCGTATTACTTCCGTAACGATTGTAATGAGGTGATCCTGTTCGGAAAGAGATGGATGACCCGCTGCAAAGTGGCGACACCTGATAGGCTAATTAAGATTTGAATCATCTGTTGGAATTAAGGTTAATCCTGACAAGTGGATCCTATTTTAAGAGGTTGCGTCACATCGTTTCCTAACCACAGCATTTCTGTAGGACAAACATATGAGACACCACCGTTATATATGTCCCGTTGGGCATGGCCTCGCTTCCGGGAAGGAGAAGCTGCCCAAAAGCCAAACTATATAGGCCCCTGAATCCAGCTCGGGCCGACCCCACTCCCCGTCATCAACCCCCAGTCGCGCATTCCGTACACGGCACTTCCCAGCCGCCGCCGCCGCCCCAGTCCACCTCATGGACACGCAGCCGCCCTCTCTCCCGCCGTCCACCCTCCTCTGGCCGGACCTCCTCGCCGGTGCGGCGTCCTCCACACGCCGCCTCGTCGCCGCGCATTCCCGCCACTTCCTCGCCCTATCCTCTCTCCTTCTGCTCCCGCTCGCCCTCCTCCTACTCGCCTTCCCCTGCCCCCCATTCCTCCCTGCCTCCGCCGCCGACCCCTCCGTGTCTCTCCGGGTCCCGCCGGGTCCGCCAACGAACCAGCTACTACCTATCCCGCTGCCGCTCCTTGCCCTCGCCGCCGCGCTCCTCTACCTCGCCGCCTTCGCCGCCGCCGCGGCCAGCGCGCACGCAGGGTTCTTCGGTCGGCCCGTCCGACTCCTCGCCTCGCTCCGCTCCGTGCCAGGCTCACTCCTCCGCCTCGTCCTCACCGCCATCCCGGCCTCTCCGCTCGCACTCCTTGGGCTCCTCCCGCTCCCCGCTGCGCTCGGCGCCGCGCTGCCCGTCCTCGGCCTCATCGTTTTATCCCCGTTCTGGTCCCTTGCTGGCGCCGCTGCCGTGGTCGAATCGGCCACAGGACTCACGCCGCTCCGCCGGAGCTGCCAGCTCCTCTCTGGCGCCCGCCTCGCAGCCCTCTCCTCGTTCCTAGTCTTCGCCGCCGGAATTGGGGTCACGCTCTGGGGCTTCGGCGGTGTGGCTGCCAAGACGTACGACGCTGGGGCTGGGTGGGCTGGGATGGCGCCCGTGGTGGTCAAGGCGGTGGCTGGCACAGCGCTGCTGGCCGTGATGATGCTGTACGGGATGGTGGCCAACGTTGTGCTCTACATGCACTGCCGCGCGATGCACGGAGAGCTCGCAGGGGAGATCTACAATGAGTTCGCCAACATGTATGTCTTCCTGCCCTTTGACGATGGAAAAGATCGCCATGTTGTCTCAGTGGTCACGATGTGGCCGTGATTGGTTTCAGTGGAAGCAATCAAGGTTGTGGCCTGGTCTGCGTTTCAGTTCTGTGCATAAGTGTGTGTAGTTGTGATGGAATGTTCAGAACATGTAGACTACTATAACTGTAAGAGATCCATGCTTTTGGTTTTGTACTAAATAGAAAAGGATTTGAGTATAATATACCACTGTCGATGGGAATCGAATGTAAACTGGCCATTTGTTGTGTCGTAGGTTTCATACAACTCTCCTTTATAAGAATACATTGGAGGTTAGAAAAGTAATTGTTCTACATATCATAATACTGTACTTAGGATTGCATAGAACAAACCTTAGAATCCATTTGGCTCCAGTTGCAAACTTTCGTGTTGAAATAGTAGATAGAGGAATCAACTAAGGCGAGACTGGTGCGATACATCACTGTACTACTTGCAAGCTTTTCTCACTCACTCACAGAAATGCCAAATGTCATCCTTAGGATTACCAAAAATGGCTAAACCTTCATTACGAAATTTCTCTAATTTCAGTGAAACAGGTTGCCTTGCTTTTCTAATTTGTTCTTTCACTGCCGTGAAATACAGTTGTCTTTTGTTTCTTTTTTATAATGTTACTAAGCTTTTCATTGATTTCTGTACAGTAATACCCTTTACCATTTTGATACCATCTTATGCCTTTGAATAAAATGAGTACACACTGGAATATCTGCTGAGTTTGAGGATACTATAGATCAACATGAGTGTCCTTCACAAAAAAATATAGCAAAACGGACGAGAAGCTCCATTAATTTTGTTGAATCACTTATCTTTGGAAATGGGGCATAAAGAATTACTCGTTCTTAGTCATTTGAAAATCTCTAGACTCAATGTATTACATAAAGAATCACTTATCGCAACTTTATTCTTCTGTGCATTACATAATATTTTTGTTTCATGAATAGTACAATTGGCACACTAATAGGGAAGGAACAATGAACTGGCAAATGGAATAAACTAATGGTGTTTGTTGGCATGGTGAGTTTTTTCTTCAAGAAACATGAAAGCTGCATGTGCTGAATTATTTTTGGTTATGAGACAGTGATATGTTCTCTTAGTACTCAGTGTTTTGGAATGACATTGGACTTGGAGTGCAATACTTTTTAAATTTGCATGTTTAAACCATTGACAAAATTAAGCTGGTTCCCGTACCAAAACCAAATGTCACTAGTGTTTTAGTTGTTGGAACTAAATGTCATTGATAATTACTGACCCTACCATATTCTGTTTTACTATCCAACGTTAGACTTATTTCTTAAAGAAGATATGTTCGATCTGCTGTTTCTACTTTCAATCCTTATTGCTGGCTTTCTTCCCTTGAAGATAATGTGCCTGCTGCCCTGCTCCTATTTTTGCATTATTAAATAACTGAAACAATTGCATCATAAATACAGTCGTGCCAGCAAAACATGTCTACTATTTGTATATTGCAAATTCTGTGAGATACATATGGACTTGAATGATTTCCATGGTCCAAAAATTGAAAGATCGGTCTCAATGTGTATCTCATCATATCATATCGAAGTTACAAATGATGATTTGGATGGAAGATGATCTTTCCTCTTTTCTGGGATTCTTTTGCAGTTTTGCCTTGCCTACCTTTGTGGGTATCTGATAGGCTTGAAAACACTGTTGCATTTCTAATTTTCTTAATTTCTTTTGCGTACCATGACCTAGACAAGGCAACTATTTTGTGCACAGGCATCACAAAAGTCTTGACGCTGACCAAAGATTAGGGGTGAAAACCGGACGGATATTTCCCGATATATGTCCGTCCCGAAAGTGTCAAAACCTTATATGGATAGTTCATACCTGAATTCGAACATTTAATACTCCCACTGTATCTGAATCCGAATACTCAAAATCTCCGATATGTATATTAGATATCAACATCCGACATGAATCCCTATACGGTTTTGAGATCTGAAAAAATAGGGGATAGAATGTAGGATCACTGATATCTGTCTGTATTTGACCCGGTTTCATCCCTACCACAGATATGACAACTGCTCTGAGTTGGAGGATGCTTTTGAAACATAAGTTGCTTTTTTCCTGTAGAAACCAGAGAACAAATAGCAGAATAGGCACCATTATTTGTACCCGATTACTGTAGCTTTGGAGTTTGGATATAATGTACTTAGCAAACTTACAGCTTTTTTTTTCAGAAATCACAAATCAATTCTTTTGTACTGTAAATCGAAAATGATATGTCCAAGTTAGACTGCTGCTATGAACTCTTAACGGTAGATAAACATAACAGTGGTGTTGTAAGATTACTTGTGCTATTGGCGATGTAGATATCATTGTGTTTTCTGAAAGATTTTTAAGTTGGCATTCATTGAAGTGATCTGGAGAATATTTGTCTGCTGTATTAAATGGCCCGTTCAATCATAAAATGTTGGGAAAGAATGTTCTTAATAGTAATGGAGACAGAGCCAGAGCCACCAAATGAGTCTAGTTTGTATAAAATTAGATCTACATAGTACATGCCAAGCAACCAATTGGATCTAGTTTGTTTCTATAAAATTTACAATGTGTATTTGCTAGTATGTCAGATTCTACTGTATTATTTACCTTTTTGATATGTAACATGAGGTATTTCTTTCAAAGAAAAAATGTAACATGAAGGTATAATTGTACCTTAGAACATTTATTTCATCTGCTGTGCATGCTGCTATTCTTCAGAGGAGACTTTATCTTCACGAGACATGGCCATTGTTATCCTTAGCATTATGTAAAGGTAAAATACCATGTCCATTTTGAATTGTATGTCAGTTTAAATTTGTTGTAAGTAAAATTTCTCTAGCTTTAACCAAGTTTCTAAATAATGTGCAAACATCTTCAACATCAAACAAAACTCACTAGATACATCGTGGAATATATTCTGATGACACATTTATATGATATTAGTGTCTGCTTTGAGCCCATACATAGACCTAGTAGTGTACTCCCTTCATATCATAATTAGATGATGTTTTGGACAAGCTTTAAGTTAAACATTGAGAATATAAATGATCAATAACTTGTAAGTTATTAAGATTTCAAATATAAAAATTATATGAATAGATTTGTCTTGAAAAATATTTTCATAAAAATATACATATATCATTATTCCATAAATATTTTTATAAAAACAAGAGGTTAAAGTTGTGTTTGGGAGACCGTGTCGTTGTCCAAAACGTCATCTAATTAGGATACGGAGGGAGTATATCCCTTTCTTCTCCGACTTCCGAACAACTTTGTCTTGGAAATCCTTTACCGTCATCTGATTTAGTGAAGTTTCAGGTGTAAATCCTGAAACTAGGATTGCTAGCTTCAGGGGTATATCTCCTATCCACGTGTCCTCCAAGAACAGAACGGTAGCGAAATTTCCCAAGATCCCATTTCAATCTACTTTCAATTTGTTTTTTTCTTTTATGGTTGGGTTTGAGCCCATATTTTATTAAGCAGAAGAGAATTACAGCGAGAGATCCTCCCTTGCTGTTATGTTACAGTTCGAGAGGCATTTGTTTTTCAGGTACTTGGCACTGAGCAGCTGGCATCACATGTCATTCTCATCTCCATTGTAGTCTCCAAATCCATTTTAGCAGTAAGACTTCGTTAAAAATTATTGTGTTGATGTTCCCAGACCTCCAAATAATCGGGCCTACACAAACACACACATATGCCCCCCCCCCCCCCCACCCCCCACAAAACAATTTACAATAACATCTACGATGTCAATTAAGTTTTATTAGATTCTTTGTTAATTATATTTTCATAATATACCTATTTAATATCAAAAAAAAAGAGTCAAACTTAATGTTTTGACTCTTGAGGATTATTAAAATAACTTATAATTTAGAATGGAGGGAGTATTCGTCTGAATTAGTCAATCAGAGCACATTCTTTCCTTTTCACGGCTGCAGCTTCCTTTTCATTTTCTTCAACCATGGGACTTTACAACCATGTTCCTGTCACTTAGGGGATCCCGAGATATTTCATGGGGAGATAACCCCTTGAGCAGTTTATAATGTTTGCAATCCAGACCTCTTCATATATGATGGCTTCGCTCTTGTGATAATTGTTGAAGCCTGACATCCATTGGAAGCAATTCAACAAAGACTTTAGGTTCCTAATGGGGCCCACCTGAGTCACTAACCACGACAACTAAACTTTCAAATAAAATTGTCTGACAGTTTCCGCCCAAAATATAATCTAGTAGTATTAGACAGTTTGACAGCACATCAATAGTGGTAATTTTTTTAATCTCCTAGCAAAAAAAATAGGAAAAAGTAAAAAAAAAAAGCAAACAATGTTAACAAAGAATTGGAGAAAATAATCAATTATTGTAGACCACCTCAGTCTACTTGGGTGCAACACTGTCACTACAGTAAAGAAGAGCTAAGATTGACTACAGATGGCTGTTTATACATCCATCACAAACAGTAAAGGCAGTACAGAAAAAGTAACCGCATCTCAACTATGAAGCAAATATTTTCACTATATTGCCTGGTTTGTTACACTATAAACTCTATCCTGAACATCTAACTCTGATTATTGCACTTGCAACCTACTACTATCACGTACCTTAAATTTTCCTCATTGGAGCTCAAGTTGTATTCACTACCAAACAAAAGACTGGAGCTCCTCCAGCTGCTAGCGCTTCAGCAGTGTCTCAGTTGGTTTGTTTCAAAGCCAAGTGATTTGGCAGGTAGCTCATGAAAAATGGCAAGCATGATTCTTTGTTCAGATATTTACATCAGCTTCATCCAGTGACGAAGACAAATAGTTCAAAATGAAATCATCTAGATCTCCTTCTAGAACTGAATCCGGGTCAGATACTTCATAATTCGTCCGGAGATCTTTGACCATACGGTATGGCTGACAAAACACAACAAGAATAATTATTTACTTATATATGTTGACATAAATCCATCTCTATTCCATACCATAGTTCATTAAAAAGATTATGACAGAAATAATAATTTGTATAGAAGGATTTATGTCCTCTTTTTTTTTCAAAACTTCATTAGTTAGAAAGATCATGTCAGAAAGTTTAGATCAAAACATGTGGTTAATGTATCCATAAAGAACCAGAAAGAAATCACTAGTTTACAGCTTAATTTTTAAAAATCCTGAGATGAGTACAGAAACAAAACAGAAATAGAAAGATTAACTCTATAGACTAGTACAGTAGCTTAAAGGGAACACTGAGAACACAGATAATGCTTGAGAGGTCACAGTTTTATCATAACTAGAGTTTATAGTTGAATTTGGTATTCTAAATGGAAAGCTTACATGGAGAACATAAGATCTTATTTGGTTGCCCCAGCTGATTTCGTTGAGTGATTGTGTGTGCTCTGCATTCATCTGTGCTTGGCGGGCAATCTCAAGCTGATCAAGACGAGACTGGAGCACTGACATTGCTGATGCCTTGTTCATGTGTTGTGATCTGCATTTCTCAATCAGGAGTAGCACTTTAACATTTATGTTCTTAAACATTCAACGATAGAAATAGCATAACTAGTAAAGAATAAACTTGTGAACCAAAGGAGAAGACATCAAATTTACCTTTCATTTTGAGATGTTGCACTTATACCAGTTGGAATGTGCACAATTCGAATGGCACTCTCTGTAGTGTTCGCATGCTGACCACCAGGGCCACCAGAACGGAAACGTTCTATCCTAAGATCAGAATCTTTGATCTGGTATCGGCTAGAGGCATCCCCAAGAATAGGTATTACAGCAACAGCTGCAAAGGAAGTGTGCCGCCGCTTTCCACTGTCAAATGGAGAAATTCGCACTAATCGATGAGTTCCTACTTCAGCTTTGGCATATCCAAATGCATATTCACCATCAACTTTGATAGTGGCCCTCTGGAAAAAGCAGCTGTTCAATATCAGATCCTTTTTTTTCTAACCTAAATACTACTCAAATTAGAAAACAACTGCTTCAGATTGAATATATTTTATAGCAAAAAACCTGTATGTTCAGCAACACATACTAGTGAGAAAAACAACCTTGATTCCTGCTACTTCACCAGGCATCTCTTCAACCACAGTGACTGTATATCCTCGTCGCTGGGCCCATGACTTATACATGTTCATGACCATCGCAGCCCAATCCATGCTCTCGGTCCCACCAGCCCCTGCCTGAACCTGAAACCATCATAATAAGGAATCACCCATTGAAAACCTCATTATGAAAGCATAAGATGAGCATTAGCGCTTCAACTACAAGTGCTCTAGATGGGGTGGAGCAGTTAGCTGAAAAATTCTTACAAACATAATGAAATTATTGAGGGAGACACAAAATAAACCTCAATGAAGCAAGAACAAGAGTCATTGTCTCCAAAAAGTAATGCATTAAGTTCTTTCTCCTTTGCACTTCTTCTCATATCGGCTAAAGCCCTCATGCTTTCCTGCACAAAACAGTTAAAATAAAAGTTGAAACAGATAGATGGTTTGTACAATGAATGGAAAATAGATCTGTGCTGTATTTCAAGCTTTATATCATGAAATGAGCACTGTACTCACCATCTCAAGTTCATTATCGTTTTCATCACGTGCAAGCCTTAGCATCTCGATGTGTTCAATCAATTCCTGCTCGAATTGGTTCACTGACTTAATCTTGCCCATGAGCTCACCCTGCTCACGGCTAACCCTCCCAGCAAAAACTGGATCTTCCCAGAGGTCTGGCCTCTCCAACACCACAGCCAATTGCTTTGTTCTCTCAAGTATCCATCCCCACTGAACAAATCAAAACAATGGCCAATTCAGATAAAATAGCTCCTTCAGCGAGCATAAACACACTCCGCACATAAGATGCTCGCTAAAATGTCTAGATGAATCAAGAACCTAAGATACACATACAAATCAAACCAATGCCCAATTCATCAGACTGGATAAAAAATGCCCAGTTAGCAAGCATAAACACACTCCGCACATAAGACGTTCGCTCAAATGCCTAGATGAATCAAGAACCTAAGATGCACATCCTTGCGTAACAATAGAAGGCAATTCGGCATACGGAAAAGCACTAAGTATTGGGGTGTCCTGTGAACAACTGAGCATTGGACCTTGAGGCGCCTCTTGATGAGATTGACGGACTGCGCGACGGCGGCGGCATGGCTGCGCCAATCGCTCTCGGATTCGGGAAGAATCGTCCACCCCTTGCCGGCGATCGACTCTACCGTCAAGCCGTCCGCGGTCATCGGAGCCTCCGCCACCGCCTCCATGGAGGGAGAGGAGAACCACCGCACCGGAACGCGGAGGAGAGTGGAGTCGGCGGCATGGGGGAGGCCGTCAGTGGGCCCCAGGAGGGCCGCCAAGGCGGCGCCATGGGTGAGGAGGCAGTGAGGAGTTCCTGGCCTCCTGTGGTGGAGGTAGGAGATGAGGCGCGCCGCCGCTGATCTGGCTAAGAGGCGGGAGGCCATTTTCGTGTGCTTCGAACGTGCTCGCCGCCGCTAGTATGTATAGCTCGCCTCGCGCACAGGCACAGCCCAGGCACAGCCCGTCTAGACATGACAGCTCCTCGCCATTGCAGCCTTGCACGTGGTCGCCCGTGATAGGTTCGTAGGACTAGGAGCGGATCCAGTGGATAAGTAGTAGTTTGGGTAGATAGATGTAATTCATATGTCATGCACAGAGAGAAATGCAGACCAGAGGAGTCGGCGGGAGGAGGTGCAGTGGCGGCGGCGGTGTTAGGGTTGGAGCCGCCGTCGGCCATGGGTGTCGGTGTCCCGTTGGGAGTAGCGTCAGTCGTCATCTAGGTACCCCGAGTGCTCGCCGGCGTCGGTGGAGATTCCCGTCGCTGGCAGCGCTCCCTATAGATCGGTCTAGGGTTTAGATGTAGGTGGGGAGATGGCGGCGCAGGTGAACCTCGTTTCGCGTGCCTTGCGCCCCGGCCCCCACCTTATCTTATATAGCACTGTGCGACGGGGGCCCACTACCACAAGGTTGGACGCCCCCGATCAGGGCGTAAATCTAGGGCCCGTTAGTCCGTTGGGCCTAACGGGAGGAGATCTAATTCCAACATTCTCCCCCTAGATCTCATACAATTCTTTTAATTCTTTAATTCTCATTCGAGTTCAATATTCCAATTCTTTTTAATTCCATCACAGATCAGTATATAGAGCTTGCTTCATCGTCACAACAATTCATGTCATTAGACTAACAGCTACTACACACCTTTCTATTTTGGAAATAAACTTTTCATCATTCTGGGCCCTTCTTATTCTTCGGGAATCATAGGCTCTCCCTTAAACCCATGTCGGCTATGTGTCCTCTGAACACACTGGGTGGAAGGCCTTTTGTGAGCGGATCCGCTAGCATCTTTTCTGTTCGTATATGTTCAAGATTTATGATATGATCCCGAAGTTTATCTTTCACAACGTAGTACTTTATGTCAATGTGTTTGACAGCACCACTTGACCTATTGTTGTGAGCATATTCTACCGCTGGGTTGTTATCACAATACAACCACATCGGTCTTTCTATACTTTCAATTATTCTCAGTCCGGATATAAATTTATTCAACCAATTTACCTGCCCCGAGGCCTCATAACAAGCTACAAACTCGGCGTACATTGTCGAGGATATAGTCACTGTTTGTTTCGAACTTTTCCACGATATCACTCCTTTAGCAAGAGTAAAGATATATCCTGATGTGGATTTTCTTTCATCTCCAGCATAGTCAGAATCTGAATACCTCTCTATGTGCAGGGAATTAGATTTTTCATATGTCAACATGAGACCTTTCGTACCTTGCAAATAACGCAAGACTTTCTTCACTAATTTCCAATGTTCAATTCCTGGATTCTTTTGATATCTGCCAAGTAACCCGGTAACAAAAGCTATGTCAGGGCGTGTACACGTTTGAGCATATTGTAAACTTTCAATTGCTGAAGCATACGGTACCGCTTTCATTTGATCAATTTCATATTAGTTCTTGGGACACTGATGTTCCCCATATTTATCGCCCTTGACAATCGGATCAGGAGATGGACTACATGCATGCATACTAAATTTCTTCAAAACCTTTTCTATGTATGCCTTCTACGACAATCCCAATACCCCTTTTCTTCTATCTCGATGAATCTCAATTCCCAAGACAAACGAAACTTCACCGAGATCTTTCATATCAAAGTTCAAGGATAAGAATTTCTTCGTCTCTAATAGTAGATTGACATCACTACTAGCAAGTAAGATATCATTTACATATAGGATCAAAAATATGTATTTCTTATTCTTAAATTTCACATAGACACAATTGTCCTCGACATTTTCTGTAAACCCAAAACTCTTTATAGTTTTATCAAACTTCAAATACCACTGTCTCGAAGCTTGTTTCAAACCATAAATTGATCTTTTCAGACGACATCCCATGTTTTCTTTTCCTTTTACGACAAAACCTTTCGGTTGTGCCATATAGACATTTTCATCCAAATCCCCATTTAGAAATGCGGTCTTTACATCTATCTGATGTAATTTTAGATCATAGTGAGCCACAAGTGCCATGATAATTCTAAAAGAATCTTTACAAGAAACTGGGGAAAAAGTTTTATTGTAATCGATCCCTTCTCTTTGGGTAAAACCCTTAGCCACAAGTCGCGCTTTGTGTCTTTCAATATTCCCTTGGAAGTCATATTTCGTCTTGTAGACCCATTTGGATCCTACTTTTTTAGCTCCTTTAGGAATGTTTTCTAGAACCCAAACCTTGTTGGTATTCATAGATTTCATCTCATCTTCCATGGCTTGAAGCCACTTCGATGAGTGTTCGCTTCTCATGGCTTCTTCAAAAGTTATAGGGTCATCTTCCATATGGAATTCTTCAGTTTCATAAATTTCATAATCATCTGGAATTGCTGACCTTCTAGCTCTTTGAGACCTTCTAGGAGCCTCTGGCACTTGGTCCACTATGGGCTGTTGTTGTTCTTCCTCATTAGCAACATCTGGTTCTATAGGCTCCTGATGGACAGGTTCCTCTTGTTCATTCGTTGTCGCTATGGGAGAATTCACAACAGGCGTTGTCACCACAGCGTCCTGTACTGCTGGTGCAACATCGGTAGCAGGTAACGTAAAGTATGATTCTTCAACCATCGGAGTAGGTATGTGTACCCGCTTCTCCTCAAGTCTAATTTCACGTGTTACCTTGCTCCCCCTGATCATGTCATCCTCCAAGAACACAGTGTGTCTTGTTTCAACAAATTTCGTGTATCTATCAGGACAATAAAATCGATATCCTTTCGATCTTTCTGGATAGCCAATGAAATGACAGCTGACAGTTTTGGAGTCTAACTTTCCAATATTTGGGTTAAAAACTTTTGCCTCAGCTGGACAGCCCCACACACGTAAGTGTTTAAGTGAGGGTTCTCTTCCTGTCCATAATTCATATGGTGTTTTCTGCACCGACTTGCTTGGTACTCGATTAAGTATATGAATGGCGGTTTTCAGTGCCTCCATCCATAAACCAACCGGTAGTGTGGAGTAACTCATCGTGCTTCTCACCATATCCATTAGGGTACGGTTTCTTCTTTCAGCCACTCCATTCTGCTGAGGCTCCCCCGGTGTGGAGTATTGAGCGACTATGTCATTTTCCTGTAGAAACCTTGCAAAGGGACCTGGAATTTGGCCATACGGGGTATGTCGCCCATAATACTCTCTACCACGGTCTGATCGAACTATCTTTATTTTCAAGTTGTGTTGATTTTCAATTTCGGCTTTAAATATCTTAAATTTATCCAATGCTTCTGTTCTTTCTTTAATTGGATAAATATAGCCATAACGAGAGTAATCATCCGTGAATGTTATGAACGAATCATAACCATCCACGTTTTTCATTGGGAATGGACCGCAAATGTCTGTGTGAATTATTTCTAATACTCTCGTGCTTCGTTTAACATCTTTCTTTATTTTCTTAATATATTTTCCTTTGATGCAATCAACATATTGTTCTAAATCGGAGAATTCTAAGTGCGGAAGAATTGATTGTTTCACTAAGTGTTCTATTCTCCCCCTCGAAATATGGTCCAAACGACAATGCCATAGTTTCGAAGAGTCGCTTTCATTTCTCTTCCGCTTCTTATTCTCATTTGTAGATTGGGAGACATTCACAACATCACATTCATGATGCACATTCTCAGCAAGAGATAATAAATAAAGCTTGTCTTGTCGGAAGGCAAGACCAACACATTTGTCATTATTATCAAATATTTCACATCTGCCATTATCAAAATGACAACCAAATCCATCATCATCGAGTTTCGAAACACTTATTAAATTACTACGTAAAGAGGGAACATAGAGTACATTTCTAAGCTTAAGTACAAAGTCATCTTTTAATTCTAAAGCTAGATCGCCAATGGCTTCAACTCCAGCTTGTACTCCATTCGCGACTTTAATCGTTCTTTCTCCTCTTTGCAGGGTTCTCCTCCCATTTAACCCCTGTAAAGAATTCGAAACGTGAATTATTGCACCTGAATCAATCCACCAAAGGTGTTCGAATAACATAAAAACAGGGATTCATCTACAAATGTGATAGTATCATCACCTTTCTTTAGTAGCTTTTTCAGGTAGACAGGGCAATCTCTCTTGTAATGCCCTCTCTTGAAGCATTCCTTGCACTGGTCTTTTTCAGCATTGTCATATTTTCTGAAGTCCTCATCCTGAGAGTCCTTTTCTTTTCTCTATGCAAGTGCATTTTCTTGTGGCTTGGAGGGAGAGCCTTTATTCCACTGGAGTTTTCCCTGTGGTTTCTTGTAGTAATTCTTTCTTTTATTGTCCTTGACAAGATGAGTTAATTCACCATGTGCGGACTTGATTCTCTCTTCCTCCTAGACACACATTGCAATGAGCTTTTCAATGTCCCAGTTTTCAGGCATCATATTGTAGTTCACAGCAAAAGTTTCGAATTCTTTTGACAGAGAAAGAAAAAACAAGTGAATGAGGAACTTATTATTGATCCCCAAATCCATTGTCTTTAATTTCACTGTCATTGTGTTCATTTTCAATATGTGCTGACGCACACCACCACCATTGTATTTCTCAGATACAAGTTTATGTATCATGGTGCTTGCTGTGGCCTTGGAAGACCCAGTAAACTGACTCTTTACCCTTTCAAGGTAGTCAATGGCGGTGATGCATTCTGGGATTGACCCTCGGATTTGGTCTTCAATGGTGGCTTTCGCCACCAACAGGCATTTTCGGTTGGATTGAATCCAACGCCTGTGTTCAATGTCATATTTCATTCTGACTTCTGCAAAGTCACGCTTTCGGACGTGAAATGCTTCGTCAGTTTCATTAGTTCTCTTCTCCGGTTCCTCTGGAATAGTAGGACACGATGAAGTAATGGCAAGATCGAACTCTGCCAATGTAAGTTCCAGTTCGTACTTCTCGCGCCACACACGGTAGTTGGTACCGTTGAGCGGAGGAATTTTGTTTATATTCACCATTCCTTTAACTCCTGAAATTTATCCAAAGAAAAGTGAGAAACATTCATCATAAAATTGCATGCCTTAACTCAACGTTGGTCAAATTTAAAACATACAATTCATCTATACAAAAATTATACATCACCGTTGGGCAGAAGTAAAATTAATGCATAGCAATTCATTATAATAATGTTATTAACAACGTTGGTCAGAAAATAACAGTACTATAATTTCATCAAAATTATCGAAAAAATTCATAATTCGCTCAAAATTAAATTATCCCATTGGTTCAAATTTAATTAAGAGAGAAATTCAATATTTTCTTCGCAGCGGAAACAATAAAATTGTTCATACTCTTATTTTCCAGAAAATTCAACTTGTATTGTTCTCTAAATAAAATTATCGTTGGATAAAATTTGTATAGAGAATAATCCATCAAAATTCAAGTCGAATTCATTCAAATATCAAGTGATTCGATTTAATGTTTCTAGAAAATAGAATAAATAAAATTGTTCAAAAAATTATTTTCCAGAATATTATTCATATTATTATTCTCTCAACATAAAGATATCGTTGGATTAAATTTATGCAGAGAAAATTTCATCAAATTTCAATTCGGAGTCATTCAAATTCAATTCATTTTGATTTCTGGAAAATAAAAAAGGAAAAACTTCACTGTTCATTTTGCGGCCGGGGCAAATGAAATGGCCCAGAGGCCAATTCGGCCCATCAGCCGCGCGCTCGGGGCTCCCCCCTCCCCCCAGGCCGCAACGTGGGCCTGGGCCGGGAAAGCAGCCACCCGCCTGGGCTCAAAGGCGGCCCAGCAGGCTCGGGTCGACCGCGGACCGTCAGATCTGGGTCAACACAGATCGGACGGCTACGCGTGGCTTTCGTGGGATCAAAACCCGGCCGAGTCGGCCGGCTCCCCAAACCCTAGCTTCATTCTTTCCCCTTCCCCTTCTCCTCTGCGCAGCGGAGGCGGCCCTCGGTGACCGGCCGGTGAGGGAGAGGAGAGCACTGCCGCCGCCGGCCTCCTCGCCGGTGCACGCGCCCACCGAGGAGTGGACGCGCCGCCGTCGAGTGGGCTGGCCGCGGTGACCTCGACGCCGCGCACGAGACAGAGAGGTCGCGCGGTGGCGTGACCTCACCGGAGTCTTCCCGCGCGTCGGCAATGGAGGACCGAGCCCCAGGTAAGAGCACGCCCCCGTTCATTTAGGGTTAGGGTTCATATCGGTTCTGTGTTCTTTGTTCGTTTGGGTTCGGATCGAGTTTCCCCGTGTAGTTAGGGTTTCGTTTGTGTGTTCGTTCATGCCGATCCGTGGTTCTGTTCGCGTTCTTCTCCCTAATCCCTCTGTTCTTCAAAATAGGGTTAGGGTTTCGGTCGGTTGAGCCGATTAGGCTCTGATCCGAGTGGATCCCCTCCGTAGGAGGAGTCTGATACCATTGATAGGTTCGTAGGATCGTCTAGGAGCGGATCCAGTGGATACAAGTAGTAGTTCAGGTAGATAGATGGAATTCATATGCCATGCACAGAGAGAGAGAGAGAGATGTAGACCAGAGGAGTCGGCGGGAGGAGGTGCAGTGGCGGCGGCGGTGTTAGGGTTGGAGCCGTCGTCGCCCATGGGCGTCGGTGTCCCGTTGGGAGTAGCGTCAGTCGTCATCTAGGTACCCCGAGTGCTCGCCGGCGTCGGTGGAGCTTCCCGCCGCTGGCAGCGCTCCCTATAGATCGGTCTAGGGTTTAGATGTAGGTGGGGAGATGGCGACGCAGGTGAACCTCGTTTCGCGTGCCTTGCGCCCCGGCCCCCACCTTATCTTATATAGCACTGTGCGACGGGGGCCCACCAACCACAAGGTTGGACGCCCCGATCAGGGCGTAAACCTAGGGCCCGTTAGTCTGTTGGGCCTAACGGGAGGAGATCTAATTCCAACAACCCGCACCTCTGCTCGGGATGCGGCCGCCATAGCCTCGCTCGGAACAGTCGGTGGGGACTTGGGGCGAGGGGCGAGTCGTCGTGGCCGTCCGGGACCCGGGTGCTTGGCCAGGCCAGTCTGTGTGGGAATAGTTGTCAGATAGGCATTTTTTCATAACATGTATTTAAAAGAAAAATAAAAAATAAAATTCTACATGATAACTAACTCCCTACAAAATATAAATTAACTAAGATCAAGAGTAATAATACAGACATTCGTTGTAAAAATCTGTGCAGCCTACTCCCTCCATCGACACGTAAAGAAATGGACGGAGGGAGTATTTCTCACTTCATACATATAGGAATTACATCTTCACTACTAATGCATGGCTTATGTATCTCTCTCATAAAAGTTTATTTGTTTTTTTTTGTCTAAATCGGATATAAACTTAGAACTGTTTCTCCTCTTTCTCTTTTTCTCTCCCCACCTCAATATTTAGTATACTTACAGCCTGTTCTCTGACTATAAAACTATAGAATGTATTGAGAGTGAGTGTTTTATTCAAATTTATTTTATTTTATATAATATGATAGTCCTAAAAATCATGTTATAAAACTATCCACTGAGAATGAATGACCCACAGAATCAAAGCTAATGCCTTAATAGATCGATGGGGTCTACCTCGATCAAAACCTAAAATAAATGATGAGTTATGACCCTTTCAATCTAAGAGCAAGTCTAATAATAAAACTAAATATTTAGTTATTAGCCAAATTATACAATCATGCTATATAAATAATGATCTTTGTTTGTTTATAAGAATCTTTTGTTGTTACTTTTACCACGCAACATTTTACTTTTACTAATCCTCCTTACATTCACTTGATGTATGGAACTATAGATCCACCATTATATAGGTTCTCATGTCCAGCTTGTTGTTTATAGGAGAGCTAAGCTCTCACTCATCTACTCTCTTCTTTTTTCTGCATCAACATTCATATAATGGTATTTTTCTATAATTTATTAGCCTTTTTATTTTTTTTGAAAAAAAAACATTGTTGGTCATAACTTACAAGATGTCTATGCTTCAAAGTACATCGAGTAATATCATAATTTGGAAGAGAAAATAGATAAAACTTGTTTACTTGCAAACATATTTAGTTTGTTGCATTACTAAAAATTTATTTCATTATCTTGGTACTTTTAAATATTATATATCTTATCTTTTCTAGGTATTCGTAGTATTTGTGTCTTGTAACAGTAGAAAATATTTAGATTGACTCCATATTACCTATTGAGCCAATAAGCCGTAGCCTTGGTGAAATAGGTGAACTCATAGTTCCAAAATTAGTCTCGATGCCACAGAGCTGAGTCGGCCCATTACCATCCTTAGTCCCACTAAGTGTCACCGGACTATCAGTAGTGTCACTGTGTCAGACTATCAGTTGCGCGGCCACCATTCCCTTGTGGTTATTTGCTTGGGTGATATTAGACTATTTGTCCCCATTCTAATTGGCACTTCCCTACTTGTCAACCTTAATTTTGTCCCTATAAAATTACCACATGCATACTAAGCATTGCAACATATTTGCCATTTTTGCGACATGGCTAGTCCATCTCCTATGATCTCCTCTTCTCAATTCTCTAGAATAATTAACTTTTTATAATACTTATGACGTGGGTGGTGTATAAAATGTCTCAGTTCTCTAGTTCAGTCCCTTCCTCTAGGAGGACTCACCGCTGTATGCCATTGTAGGCGCACTGTGTCCCAGTGGGCAGACTCCTCTAGTTGGAGTAGAGCATCGAGAAGGCTACAATGTATCACACTGGACAAAGGTTTGAGTTCAGATATGATAGAGAGTCTAGTTGGAGAGGAAAGCAACGATAACATGCAAGGATTGCATGGTTGCAGTGGGTGATAGAGTGACACTCGATGAAGGACAACAAGAATATTTGCCTTGTTTACTTCAAGTGTACAAGGAACTAGGTGAGTTTATGCCCGTCTTTTTTATTAGTTTAAATGGTTCATCTAAGTTAGGGTTAATTCATTTTGCTTCTCTTTGTTCTAGTTCTCTAAAAATTATGGGTAACATATTTCACAGGTAATATTTAAAGGATTTGAAGGAGGTACGCATTATCAAAATCCGACAAAGGCAGTGCTTGGAGGATTTGAAGGAGATATACATTAATAAAGTTCAACAATTACAACCAATGGAGGGTGATGATGAAACCCAAGATACAACATCTGTGAGCAAGGCAAGGTAACTGAAGATGGAGACAAAGATGAAGAAAGTGATGTGGGAGCTGAAATTGTTAATGTTTGCTTTTGCCATTAGTGTTGGATTTGGTCTTATGTACCTTGTAGTAAAGTAAATGTACTAGAATGGTTGTTGTGTGTTAGTTCTTTGTTATGTAAGAAAAATGCAACGGAGGCAATGAGAAATAATGCCTGATCAAGCTTGGAGCACTGGTTTCATGGAGTGGAGGATCCTCGTCTGGGTCGCCACAGAAAAGGAAGGGGAAGTAAAATGGGGGCAAATACCACATGGGAATGGAGCCGACTAAATCAAATAAAGAGGCAGGAGAACAATTGACATTTCTCATGGCACATGTATATGCTAGAGGGGCGAGTTAACTTACCACGTTATCCAAAGTGGCAAATAAGTTATAATGTTTACGGTTCATTTGACAATTTTGTAGAGTCACAACTAAGGGCTTGTTTGGGACTGCTTCGCTCCACGTTTTTCAGCTCTGCTCTATGTTTTTTTAGCCAAACGGTTTTAGCTTCACGCACACAGCTCAAAAAAAAAAGTGAAGTTGTGAGAGCATCTAAAGAGGTGCTCCACAAAAACCTGAAGTTCGTGGAGCTAATCTACAGTGGAGTTTGTGAAGCAAAGTTCGTGGAGCAGTCCCAAACAGACCCTAAGGTCGATAATTGGTAGATTGTGAGACGTACAATTAGAGCCTTTCTTAAATTGGACTAATAAGACCAAGATAAGTTGTACGTCTGAGAAAAAAGAAACTAAAAGTGTCTGATAAATCGATTGATTGATGTTGTTTTTGGTGGTCATAAACCTGCTGATAAGCTCAGCGAGAATTATAATAATACTTTTTTGCAAAAATATTTTATAAAAGCCCAACCTGTGTCCACTGAAAAGGAAAGTGGGGATTGTTTACTTGCTAACGCACTATCAACCCCGGTGTGTCCTACTTGTCAGAGACAGAAACCAACCCGCGGCCGGCCGTAGTTTCTGCAAGTCGTCGCTCCGTCGTGCTCGCCGCCGCTGCACTACCGACCGCCACCTCCACAAGCCGCTGGCGGAGGACCAAGTACCCTCGTCATCGCCGTAGCCCACCGCAGAATCGGCGCGCCGCGCGATGGAGGCGGAGCAGGCGCGCCGCGCCAAGGAGGCCGGCAACGACGCCTACCGCAAGTCCTCGCTCGAGGCGGCCGTGGACATCACCTTCCTCACCAATCAAGCCGCCGCCTACTTCCGCATTGGCAAGGTGTCTCCCGGTTCGCGTTCCTCCTCTCCATTCCCTCTATGATCCTCGCTGCGACCCGCCGGCCGCTTATGCTTTGGGACATGTCCAGTACGAGGAGTGCGCGAGGGTCTGCGACGAGGCCGTGAAGCGCGGCAAGGAGCTCAGCTCCGGCAGCGAGCTGATCGCGGCGGCGCTGTCTCAGAAGGCGTCGGCGCTGCTCGAGCTCGCGTGCTGCGCCGCAGATTACACGCCGGCGATAGGGGCCCTCAAGCTGTCGCTGGCCGAAAGTTACAGCGACGAGACGCTCGAGAAGCTCAACAAGGCGGAGAGAGTGAGGAAGGAGGTTGAGGAACAGGAGCAACTGGATAAGGAGGCCGCCAACCAATACCGCGAGAAAGGTTTGGATGTTGCTCTATTACAGCACTATAAAAATGTGAAATCGAACAATGTTTCTTTGAGGAAGTCAGGGAGGGGAGTACCTAACCTGAATTAAAATGAAATGCAAGCTGTACATATGCAGAGCCAAGGCAGCAAAGAACGAAAAAGACAAGGCCACAAGAGAAAGCGAACATAAAGAAAACAAGAAGAAAAGGAAAGTAGAAAATAAAGAAAAAGAAAATAAAAGAAGACTATATATCTTCTCAATATATTTTTTTTTAAAGAGGATACACCTCTCCTTTTAAGAAAGCAAGTTACTATATCCTTGTTCCCAATTTTTGGTCCATGCTTAGATAGCTTTTCTCCTTGATTTTATTTGTTCTGCATTCCCTTTTATCAATCACAAAGGAAACACACATTTTGATTGACAATGAAATACTCTCAGAATTTTCCATTTAGTACTTTTGTGTGTGTATAGTATGGGGATTTCCATGCGAAAGAAGACAGAGCACAAAACAAAGGGACAAGTCGATATTTCTTCTAGTAATCTGTGTTTTTTAAGCATCATGTATCCAGTTCCTAAGTCTGGTTATTTGCCATACAATGTTACAATTGCCCCTTACTGTGAAATGCTGCAGGCAATGAATTTTTCAGGCAGAAGAAATACCATGAAGCAGCAATACACTACACGCGAGCTACGAAAATGAACCCAAAGGATCCAAGAGTAAGCATATTGATTGTTCACCTGATTTGCCTTCTCAAGTAAAGGCAACTGCAGATCCTTAGTAAAGTAGTACTATCTTCAGTCAAATATAGATGATGTTTCAGGCAAGAAAACAAGAGGAAAATAAACTAACTCCAACATGTCTGAATGTCAAGTAAATATGACAGGATGTGGTACCTTTTTTGAAATCTGTAAAATTTCTAGAAAATTAAAATTTTGCATTGATAAAACGTCATCTATGATCAGTCATATTCGGCATGCATTGTTTGCTGTAAAGACATGCTCTGGAACTGACCCCTTTTTTTCTTTGGCACTCCTGGTTTTAGCAATTCATTTAATTTATGACTGGTCTTACAGGCATTTAGCAACAGAGCTCTATGCCACATCCATCTGGGAGCTTTTCCTCAAGGTCTTGAGGATGCAGAGAAATGTATTGAATTAGATCCAACTTTTCTAAAGGGCTATGTGCGTAAAGCTAAAGTCCAGTTCCTGATGGAAAGTTATGAAAATGCTTTGGCAACTTACCTAGAGGGCTTGAAGTGTGACCCAAATAATCTGGAGGTTCTTGATGGCTTAAGAAGGTAGCCTTCCAGTTTTCTTCTAGTCTTCTTGAGTCATGGCATGATTTAAATTGACATTGTTTGATTAAATTAGATGTGCAGCATGCGTTAAGGGGTCTAATGCAGATGATGTTGAGCTTGAGGATTTGAAATATGCTGAGATTGAGGATCTGAAATATTTCTTGGTGAGTCTATTAATAAACCCAAAACTAAAAAGAATATTCAGATTATCATTTTTCAGAGGGTAATCACACTGTCACTGCCACAGTTCCATATATTCTTGGCATCTGACTATCTGAGTTGGTGTTTTGCATACATAAACAGTATTTCTTTTATTTCCGAAGGAACACATTCTATATGAAGTAGAGCAAGAGAACTAGCCTGATGAAAAGCAAGCCTGATGGCCATTGAAACTTCGAAATCCATTGACCCCTATCTTGCATGCCATGCCATGCCATGATGAACAATCGCCCATTCAGCCTGACTGAAGGTCTCGGGTCTATATCTCCTTTGTTTATCTTCTCCAGTCCTACCACGCTTTTCTCTTTTCTCTTCCTTCACCTCTGGCAGCTAGTTGAACAAGTGACCTCAGTCTCACCGTCAGTGCTGGCCTGATGTTAGTTTGAATTTACATTGGTACAAAATACTGCCATTAACATACAGTGTTCTTCATTTCCTTCCCATTTTTGTGTTCATACTGTGCATGTGCTTGTTCTGACACTGCTGGCTGCAGTGGTTGATAGTCTTAATTCCATGTGTTGCAATTTAATTTAGTAAAACATTAAATCCTAGAAATCCACAATCTATATTAATATTTAATTCTAAGCAAAATTTACCTTTTCAAGATTAAAGGTTATGATCTTTTTAAATCTAATCCATGCGTGCAAGGTCATCCTCTGACACATCATGTAGATCGCCTTATGAGTGCATAACTTAGGGACTTGGGGTAGTAGTATGAGAATCTCAGCGGCCCAGCCTTTGTCAATCTTCCCATGACAAGAGATTTATTTTCTTAAAATAAAAAAAAAAACAAGGGACTGGTCTTTGTCAAAAGGAAACTGATGAGGATCCTCCTGGACCAATATGTGTTACTCCTGAGCAGTTAGTACATTTTTTTACTTGAAATGTTTTGGTTTAGTGTGCGTGATTGGGTATTTTCAGCAGGGTGATGGTCCAAACACTGGACACCAGCAGAGGAGCAATGGGGCGCCTGCCAGCAGAGTGGTGAATTCTCAGTGTCAATGCAAGTAAGATGCTGCAATTTTTGTTTTTTTTGAAAATAAAATGACAGGAGCTCTGCCTGTCAATTAAAAGTAAGATGCTGCTCGTTATTGCATCTTCTGATAACTGCGAGAAACTTCTCCTTGGTCCGTCGATTCAATTTTATTGTCTTCACTCATTTTGCCATCTGTGTCCATAGCACCAAGGACATTGACGAGTCATCCGCCAAGAGGCTGTATGATGCAATGAGCTATGCCTTGGCCAACATGATGCTCATCCAGGTCCCAGTGCTAGGAACAACAAAGGAATTCTGGCGATTATCTGACAAAATGACTAGGATCAGCAGAAAACTTGCATTGATACTGAGGAGTCACCACTCAGTTGGCAAGTATCTCACTGCTCCTCTGCAGGTGTCCAACATTTGGATTGGGAGCAATGGGAGTGTCAAGCTAAGGGGGGTCAGTTTCACTAGTAAAGGCTTCAGCACTGAGCGTGTGAGAGATGACTACAAACGGCTGTCCAGGATCCTGACAGCGTTAATTACTATCTCAGGTGGGGATAGCACCAAATTGCCTCTGGACTACGCAGAATTCCTCCGGCTTTTGGAATCGGACACCCTTACAATGAAAGATGAATTCTTGATTGTAAACAATGCTGCCCTGCTGCCCATAAAAAACCGGTAATGCCTTTACTTATTTTACTTTTTTTTTTCCACAGGCTCATTTTGTTACTTGTGTTCACACTTCACAGCACTGAGGTCTTCCTGATGCTACACGATAGAATTGTCGATTATCTTGGGTGTACAAACAAAAAGAAGAAGAAGAGGATAGTCTCTAGTCTCCCTTACAAGGAAGACTGGTTGGATACTGCCAAGGCAAATACAAAAATCAACCAGTGGGTTGTCAATGTTCAAAACGAGTACAAAATGACTCCACATGATTTACTACGGCTCAACAGAAATGTAAGAAGCCACTTGCATCGGTACAACGACGGCGACGACATTGAGGAAGTTCTATATTGTGAATGGCCCGAGCTGCTCATGGTCATGCAGAAGATGTTGCATTTGGAAGGTGAGCTCGACGGCACTGACATTCAGAACAAGTTCGGCTAGTCGCCCTACACTCCTACTGCAAACAGATGTATATATATTATGCGTTTCCCGCGGTTTGTTAAACTGCTGTTCTTCGAACTTCAGTGCGAAAGTTTATGCTGATGGAGTGATATGTTACCTGGTTGATGTAAGTAATAGGCTTGTCGCTTTCTTCGGTTCTCTCATCTTGAAGGTAAAGCTGGATCAGCTTTTATAAAAGTATGCTGTAAAATGTTGCCTTAAAATTCTAAACTACGCTGTAAAATTGGGTTTGCATTCATCATTTTTTGACAATGCCTGGATTCCATTTCAAGACAAGGAGTCGCCCTCGCGTACTGTAGATGCTTGCCAACAACCGGAATAAACAACGTTGTCAGGAGACTCTGAACTGGTCCACAGAAAATTCAGTTTCAAGTGCCCCATCAAACAAGTTGTTCTCAGTCCTTCTCTTACGTTAAAACAGCATGTTCTCTTCATTCAATTTTTTCTCGTCGCGGTGCTTGGTTTGATTACCTTTTGTGAATCTCCAATTAGAATAAAATCACTGTCATGTGAACCGAGACGCGTTTTCAGTAGGATGATGATGGTCACTTCACCAGTCTTATTCAGGATATAATATGACGAAAGGAGTGACCTACTGACCTATAGTAAAGTCCAGACGTCAGTGACAAAGGTGGTTTTCACCAGAGGGGCGAAAACTTATGGCGTTTTGTTAATTGGGTTTGTTGTAGAAAATTAGGCAGCATCCAGTGTGTTGCTTTTCAACTAGAGTGGTAGAGCCTCCTCAAAAACAATGATTTCCATGTAGTAGAAAATCACGCCAGGGGAAACTACTATGCAAAATCGATGGCTTTCACTATCATTATTAATTAGATCAATACAATTCACCAGTCTTAGCCAAATGACGAAAGAGTGAAGAATACCGAGTTCAGCCCTAGTGACGAGGCTGCTTTGAAAAGATTAATTCAACGTCACAGTAGTACAACAAGGGAATTCTAGGGAAATTGCTGGCATTGTACGTCTTTGCATCTGATAGGGTACAAGAAGAAAGTGATTAAGGGGTTTTTTCGAACTACTCTACGTTTTTTAACCAAATATTTTTAGCTCTACGCACTCTATGTTTTTTTTGGAGCAGTACAAAACATCCTCTAAATTTCTATCACCAAAATTTAGGACTAGGAGGAATGTTCTAAATTTGTGTTGAAGTTTCAAGATGTCATTACGTGCATTCCCCTTGAAGACAAAAGGTATCACATGCATTGGAAAACTAACAAAAACTCTCATTTAAGTTTTTATCTTCCTTCATTCCGTAAGTTATTTTTTTCCCGATAATATAATATAGGTGGCAAGAGCTTTGACGTTGTAATGTCACAATTATTTTTCCCAGTAACGTCAACATCAACATCAAGATATGACGTGGAGGCGTGGAGTGGAGCCTAAACTCTTATTTTTCTAACAAAAAAAAAGGGTGGGATTGGAGTGACACCTAATCCTAGTGGGCGAATCAAATATATAATTTCTGGAGATGCAAGTGAATTCAATTGAATCGGAAAATCAGGTGACAAAGTCTTGACTTTCTTTCTTTCAAGTTAGCGTTTGACAACCCAGGAAATTTCAGCTCTGCTTCCGCCATTGACAAATGTATATAAAACAATAAAATTATGCAAGCGTCGTCATGTTGCTAGATATCTATCTCTGGTTTACATTATTATTAGCTCATTTTTTATTGGAAAGATGAAATTTCTGTCATTAGATGCTCTGTCTTTAATTAATTAGCTTTTCAACTACTGTGCTAGTCTTGTTTTTTAAAAAAGAAACACAGCTTAGAAACCTAATGGTCTGTTATGATACTCTAGATGTTATATCGAGTAGGTACACTTGTCACCTCACAGTGTATATATATATGGTGAAATTAAATTAATACAGCCGACTAGCAATTTTCCAGTTTCCCTTCCTGGCTGGCAAAAGATTATCTGTGCTACTGTGACTTTTCCTCTGCTCCTATTCGGCTATTCCTCTTGAGGACAAAGATTTTTCAGTTCAAGCTTTGTCAGTCAGTCAGTCAGTCCATGTTGGGTGGCGTTGGCGCGCGCGTCCTCTAGGACTAGCTAGGAGCTGTAGAAGTGTAGTGAGAGGCAATCGATGTTTGCAAGTAAAGTACTCCGAAAACACATTGTCGGTCTTGTGTCTGCAACCTAACTACACATGCATGATACTCCTAACTCCTATGATGCATCCGGTGCAGGCAGGCAGTACACGGGAGCGGAGCGGACCGTGACCAGGAGGAGCACGATCGAGGTGTAGCCACGGCATTGACTCGCGAATCGAGTTTTCCCGTCGCCGTTGCGGAATCTTGGATCCATTCTTCTCTTCCTCTTTTACAGGACCCGCTCGGTACATGCCACCCTGACGCGTCCGTGTCACGACCATGTCCCTTGTTGGCTTGTTGCGTGCGCGCATGCATGGCCCCCACGCCTCATGGAATTGGAATGGGGTCAAGTCAAGGCCGCCCCAGCAGCTAGCTAGCTAGCTCTCCTCATCGATCAGGCAGAGGCAACCAACAACCATGCACCACCATATGATTTAGAAACGTCGCCGTACCAACGCGAGCGACACTCCACATCATCACCACACCAGTTCACGGCAGCCCGCGCGCCGGCGCCCGGGCATAAAAGCCCCGTCTAGATGCTGGCCTGGGACAAGCAGAGCAGCAGCTGCTCACGCGCGCGGCTGTCGTAGGGGTAGCATCAGAGCCAAAACAGAGCCGCGTCTACTCTGCACTGCAGTGCTCCTGCTCACCTCCCATCCCATTCCCACTTTCCCAGACAGACAGCTGCGTGCTGAGTGATCAGTACGTGGTAGGTAGGTAGGTAGACGATGACGATGGGGATGGGGAGGCTGAGCTCCTACGCCGCCTACTGCTCGTCTTCTGCTTCCGTATCCTCCTCCTCCTCCCTCCGCCCCCGCTCGGCGGCCTCGTTCTGGCGGCCGCGCTGCTGCTGGTCTGGTGCCAGCGGGTGGCCACGGCGCAGCCGCAGCAGCAGCAGCAGCGCGTGCACGTGGGCGTCATCCTCAACCTGACGTCGCCGATCGGGCAGCGGCGGAAGCTCGGCATTGAGATGGCGGTGGAGGACTACTACGCCTCGCGCCCGGCGGCGGGCTCCAGGACCACCACCAGGATCGCGCTCAGCTTCCGGGACTCCGCCGGGGACGTCGTCGGCGCCACTTCGCCGGTAATTCCGCTCTCCAGTTGCTTTCAAGCTTTTACTGATCTATACTCAATCGTACGTAGCACGAGGGTCGTGTTCTCCTCTAGCTAGTTATAGGTCCAATGGTAAGACTGTCTGAGACACTACTCACTAGGGTTCGAAGCCTGGCGTCACACTATTTGCTAGGATTATCCTAGATTTTTCAGTACGCGTACGTATTCGGTGGTACTGCGCGTTTCTCGCGTACTGGAGGCGAGCCTCTCAATCTCTTAGC
>CM039122.1:59592511-59656375 GCA_022036555.1 Microstegium vimineum
CGTGCAGCATGCCGGCCCGGGGCATTGGGTGAGGCAGGCAGCAATGCAAGCACCGCCACACACACCTGCGTGCCCAACTCCCCAGCTCCAACCGTGTTAAATGCCCCCATGCAACCGACAATTCCGGTGCGCGCGGAGGAGCGTGGTGGCCGCGGGCGCGGGGACCGACGGAGACGGCAACTGCACGTGCGCGCCGCGGTGGCGTGGGGCCTTGCCGTGGCCTGTGGGCCAGCGCCAGCCTCACTCACACACACACACGCTGGCACGCTGCCCGCCGCGGCCGGCTGGCGGCAGCGTCGTAGACGTTGGGTGGTGGAAAAGGAAGGTTCGAATTGATGACGAGGGGGAGAGGACCAGGACGGCGGCCGTCTTGGTTGCTTGGGCCGCTTCCAATTGGACCGTTGGTTGGACTTGGACGGGCGGGCGGAGATCGCGAAGGCCCGCTCCGGGGGTGGGGACAGCAGTAGTCATCAGAGTATCAGACACACCGGATCACAGGACCGCAGGAGCCAACGACGTACTGTAGTCGTCGTCTGTGATCTCCATATATGGACCGACAAAATTCTTCTGCGAGTCTGGAAGACCGAAACGTTTGCTTGCAATTGACACGCCTTAATTGCCTCTAGAAGATCGACGAATAGTACGAACTCCAACTGGTACCGGTAGTGGTCGTCGTAGCTTTCGCCGTCCCGTCAAGAACCCCTTCTCGAATCATGAAAAGAGACGATATGTTGTGGACACTACAGATGACAATTACAAGCGCATGACGGCTCTCACTTCGTCAGCTAAAATTTGCATGGGTGTTACACGCGCATAGGAAGCTCCTCTCATCTCTCTGCTCTCGCTAGAGATTTTTTTTTTGAAATAGTAAATCTCGCTAGCGAATTGACACGGACCCATAAACGAGATAGGCCTGCACTGGCCCAGTATGTGACTTCCTCCGTTGTTCTCTTCTCTGGACTGCTGAACGAATTGCCGCTAGCTGAAAAGGCCTCAGATGTAACCAGCCCATAAACTCTAGGCCTACTATAGCCCATCTACGGCGATACCGCCTCACGGCCTCCACAGTCCGGCGATACTTAGAGCATCTCAACAGATTATAGAAAAAAAAAACTAAATTTACTGATTTTGTTACTCTCTAAAATATATAATATTAGAGTATTCCATCCGACTCTGTAAATTAAAGATGGATAGCTAATAAGGTAGGCTATCCAAAATTACAGAGCGAATGAGGTGGGATGAAGAATCACTAAATTTAGAAAATCATTTACCGAGTTTGTTAAATTTAGAAAGTCATTTACCGAGTCTGTTAGAGACGTTTTTTCTTTAACAATAGCCAAATTTAATTTTAAAAAACGATTTAGCTAACCTCTTAAAGATGCTCTAATCAAGGCATTTAAATAGCACCCGATTCTATTATTTGTCTGCGGCCTTTTAATAAATTAATATAAGCATGAGTTTTCAATTATTGTACTTACGAAGGTAATACAATTGTGCAGTCAATACTCAAATGCTCACTAAAATACTAAATCTATTAATGTAAATTTTATATACTGAACTTACGTGTATAATTTGAGTAATTCTGTGTTAAAAGATTTATAAAATTTACTTTTAGTCAAAAGTGTTTTATTTTTACCAGGTATTCCTTCTACTTTTTTTTCATCAAATATAGAGAAGTTTGATCTAAAATAAAACTGAAAAGCCTTACAATTTGGAAAGGCTTCACGTCGTAGACGTAGGTTTTTGGGAAATTCGTGTTCCTCACAGAGTCACAATCCGACCGCGACCAGGCCACCGTACGTGCGGGCGGCCCATTACAAAAAGCTTTCAATCCCAAGCAAGACGCAAACATCTTCCGATCTCCAATCGCCGACCCACCCCCAAAACCTAACGCACGCACGCAGCAAACCGCTCGACGAACCGAACCGAGGGAGAGGATACGGCGATGCAGAAGCAGCAGCACACGGAGCGGTGGGGCGATCTCCTGGACGACGACGGCGGCGACTTCGACCTCGGCGTGCTCCTCCCGCCGCCGGTCGTCGTCGGGCCCGACGCCAACGGCGTCAAGAAGGTGATCGAGTACCACATCGACGAGGAGGGCAATAAGGTCAAGGTCACCACCACCACGCGCGTCCGCAAGGTGCGCCGATCTAAGAGGGCCATCGAGCGCCGCTCGTGGCCCAAGTTCGGCGACGCCGCCAAGGAGGCCGCCGGATCGCGTCTCACCATGGTCTCCACCGAAGAGATCTTCTTCGATCGCACACGTGCATCAGGTCATTACTTGCTGTTCTATGATTCCTTTAAAACTAAATCTGTTTTGGTATTGATTCATTTGGGCGTTGCTCTGGTTATTCATTAAATCATTACGTATATCTGCATACATGCGTAGTCTAGTCAAAAATCGGGTGTTTTGATGCTTCTAGATTCTACTATATATATTCTACAACGCCGTGGATGCATGATATTATCGAGATAGGATGCACATTCATGCATGATACGCCGGATAGGATCGAGATGGTGCATGCATGCTGTTTTAATTTTGCTGCTCTTGGATTAATTTGTAGTCTATAATACAGCCAGTCAGATCAACTAGTTATCCAGTGCCTTGTATGTAGAGTGACCATCTTCTAGTTGGGAACTTGGATAGGAGCAACACATTGATCTATATTGAAAGGAGCATGTACGTTAGCACATCGAACCTACACTGTTCATATTGCATCATTAATCAATCGAAAAAAATGACTGAAATTAGATATGAAACAGCTCTATTATGTTTAGTAGATGTATTTGCAATTTTGCATTGGAGATAGAGTTATGTGTGGTACTCAGTACCCTCTGCAATTTTGTGTGGTTTTTTTTTGTGAATTTAAGATAACTTTTTTTTGTCATGATTTGCACGAGTTTTTATGAAGTTATGGTTTGCACAAGATATGTTTCTATTATGTGTAGTAGATGTATTTGCATTGGAGATAGAGTTATGTGTGGTACTCAGTACCCTCTGCATGCGTACGTTTGTGTTTTTGCTTTGTCGATTTTTCTGAAATTACTCAGTATTTGGTTCTGAATTTTCTCGATTTTTCTGTTTTTACTTTGTCGGTAGTATTAAATATATCTTCGTACGTTTGTGCTCTCATCTACTAACTGCTCCAACTGTTCGTTTGGGGTTGGGTTGCAGGGAACAAAGGCGACGGAGCAGGGCCCTCTAGTTCCGCTGATTCATTGGCCAAGGCAAACGATAAACCAGGCGGAGGCCTTCTCATGGTTTGCAGAACCTGCGGGAAGAAGGGTGACCACTGGACCTCAAAGTGCCCCTACAAGGATCTTGCTCCCCAGCAGGGCGAAAGCTCTGGCGGCGACAGGCCTCCTAGCGCCGACGGCGGCTCAGCCGCCGGCAAGGGTGGAAGTGGAGCGTACGTTCCGGTGTTCAAGAGGTTGGGTGGTGGCGACAGAAGTGGAGGGGATGTGATGATGAGGCGCAGGAACGACGAGAACTCGGTCCGCGTGAGCAACCTTTCAGAAGACGCCCGGGATCCTGACCTGGCAGAGCTGTTCGGCCAGTTTGGGCATATTAGCCGCGTCTATGTGGCGATAGACAGGGTGACTGGACAGAGCAGGGGGTTTGGCTTCGTCAACTTTGTTCACAGGGAGGATGGCGAGAGGGCTATCCAGAAGCTCAATGGCTACGGTTACGATAACCTTATTCTGCACGTCGAATGGGCAGCGCCAAGGCCCAACTAGCTAGTTTTCTTTTTTCTGTAGTATACTACACTGGTTGTTAATTAATTAAATCTCAGATTTAGTACTAAACATTCTACTATATATCAGTGTGATGGTTCAAACCCCCGAAGTAATAATATATATAGTTGTGTTATTATGATCAGCCCATGTGTCTCAAAGCTGATTTGTCTACTTGTATTCCGTGCTGTTTTTTATGTCTGGTAATTGTGCAAATGTGAATTGAGGAGCATTGTTTTGGCTTCTGACTCGCCTTTGGTATAGCTTTTCCTCAGCCTATCAGTTTGATCCGTATCTACATGTTCAACAGTTCTATTTTTATGGCCCTGTTTGGATCAAGAGTGTAGAGCTAGTTTGAGATAGTTTGCACTCAACTAACCCAAAAGTATCCAAACATGAGGGCTAGATTGAGCTAGTTGCAACTACCCAAAAAAACTATCCCCACCAAAAGGTGATTATTGGGCTAGTTCTAGTGGGATGTACTAGTTTTGGTGTGGTCTTCTACCAAGAAAAGTAACTTTATTGACAATATAACTCTTGCATCCAAACATATTTTTGACTAGAGCTAGTTCAAGACTAGTCCTTGTAACACCCTAAAATTTGAATTAGTAAATTAGATTTGGATTTGCTTTAATTTGTTTTAATTCAAACATTTTGTGAAGCATAGAATTAAATAAATAAAAGTAAAACTAACACCATGTTAGGGTTAACTTGTGTGATGCATTTCATGCCTCTGCATTTTCTTGTTTGGTTGGTTTCCAAAATTCAAAGAATATATTTCAAATCCATTTTTGAAAATCAAATTTGGAAAACAAAAGAAAAGAAAAAGAGAAATTGAAAACTCTCTCTCTACTTTCGGCCCAGCAGGCCTGCTCCTTCCCTTCCTCCCCCTCCTTCCCGCTTGGGCCGGCTCCTCACCCGCGGCCCAGTTGCCTGCAGGCCCGCACCGCGCCGTCCCCTCCTCTCTCTCTCTCTCTCTGACCGCGTGGCCCCGCGTGTCAGCCTCCTCCCTCTCTTCTTCCTTGAGTCCCAGCCGGACACGGCTGCCTCGCCCGCGCGCGTCGCGTTCGCAGGCGCCCCACAACCGCCTCCTCCGTGGTTTCCTCGCGCATAACCGCGTGGGACTCCATCCCCTCGGCCTCCATAAATAGCGCCGCCCCCTCTCGTCCTCGCCCCATCCTTGTCTCGTCCCGCAAGCCGCAGCAGCGCCGCCACCGAACGGAGCACGCCGCCGAGCCGCCCAACCGCCGTTCTGCGCCTCTGGACGCCGCAAGCTCTTCCCCGAGCCGTGCATCATCTTCGCGTATGTGCCGAACACATCCCCTCTCTCTTTTTCCTCTCTTTTGTGCTCTGGAAGGCCCGCGCCGCCGTTTGCAGAGCACCGCCGCCGCTGCCTCTCGTCGCCGGTCACCCACGGTCATCTCCAAGCCCTGCAAGTCGCGTAGATGAGTTCGCCGTCGTTTCCTCGTTCTCCCGGTGCCCTCGGATTTGAAAACCGAGCACGAGAGCTCCCGATTGCTCTACGCCGGCGAGCTTCGGCCGTCGGGCATGGCGCCCCGCCGTGCGCCGCCCTGCTCCGGCCATCGCGCCGCCTTTCCCCCCTGTTCTAATCTGATTCATCCATCTCAGATTCAACGGCCCTGAGCGGCCGATACCCCTTCGCGGGTAATCTTGCTAAAGAGCCCCTGCTCTTTTCTCCTCTCAACCCGCAGTCTAGAAGGCGGATTCCAGCTTTACGTTTTTCCCTCTGGAAAACGTATTCTCTTTTAAATCTGATTTAATTCGAAAATAAAATAAAAACCCTAATTACAGTTTTGCCACTGTTTTTCTAAAGCCTATAATTTGCTCGTTTTAAATCCAAATCGATCCGTTCAAGTTGCGTTAGATCCGTAATTTTATGCTCTATCCAGTAGTATAGATTTCATCTGTGTTAATTACTTTTGAAAATCAAAGAAACTTAATTTGATAATGCTTTAATCTTGCCCTTTTCAAAATCTTGTTTAATCTATAGTTTATTCGTTTTAGATCCGATTAGCGTGATTCTCGTGTCTTTGTGATCGTAGTAAAGTATAGATCTGTTTTATAATCTTTTTAAAACCTCTTTATTGTTTATGGTATAATGTTCTGATCATATCTTTATTGCTTCGTGTATGATTGTTCGGATGATTGCGTGGTGATGTTGATCGAGTACAGCCGGTGAGATCTTCGGTGAGCAAGAGTTCTTTGCAGCAGATCAGGATCACCAGGAGCTTTGTGATCAAGGCAAGTTTAACATGGGATCATCCTTGTTACCTATTCACCCTAATTCATCTAGTCATGATTGCATGTGTCTAATTTGATTCCTATTAGATCTATACCATAGCTTTGTTATCCTTGTACCTTGTCACCATGGGTTTTTATGCATATGGGTAGCTCTGTTATGCTTTACAATAATGGATCTGAGATGAATTTTGATTAATGATATATGCAACAATGAGATAAAACTGACTTTTGTAGCAACATGGAATAGGACCCCATTGTAGGGTAAAAGCTGGGATTTCAAATGCAACCACGAGTGCTATAATGACTCTGGCTTTAGTTAAGTATAAAGTTTGGACTAGCATGCTTGTGGTTCGTGAAAGGCACCTTTGTTGAGCTGGTTATGGGGTATAACTTGTGTGAGGACCGCTGCGGGTGGTACCATCGGGGTGTCCCATATTCCCCTTTGCATTGGGTCCGTAGGGTCCGCTACATGCTAGAAAGGGCTTTTGAAAGACTTCATAGTGTTCCCTGCCCGCTCACCTTGAAAGTGTTATGGGAGTTATAAACCCGGACATATGGGCAACATGGCTTGTGGATAAAGTGTATAACCTCTGCAGAGTGTAAATCTATCATGATAGCCGTGCTCACGGTTACGAGCGGCCTGAAAAACTCACAGTGTAGATGATCATGTTGTTTAACTGTTAATGTTGTTTAGTAATCATATCATGTGGTTATTAATTGGGTAAGCATAATTAAAACTAAGTGTTGGTAAAACTTGACCAAGTTAAAAGCAACCGCAGTACAGACAGTGTCGGCCTTTTGAGCTTCATAACCCTATGTTACTCTTGCTGAGTACTTTAAGTGCTCACTCTTGCTTTCTCAACCCCTTCAGATGGCTATGAAGACTACCGTGAAAGTACTAGGCTAGTGGTCAACCAGTCGGCGTTCCCTGTGAAGTGGAGCTTCGTCGCGAGAGTTATCTTTATTTTCCATTGTTTTGTTTAAGAATATTATTCGTTATGTAACAAACACTCAGTGATGGTACTATTTAAAGATTTGTCGGCTTATGTGTATGATTGATCTCTGGGCACACATGAGTTATTCATATTCAATTTTATCCTTAAAATTGGGTGTGACAGTCCTTGACTAGAAACTAACTCTAACCTCTAGCTATGCTAGAATATCCAAACAGGGCCTATGTTTAGTTAGGAGGACATAGCAGTTCTATTTCTATGTTTAGTTCGAAGATGGAGTATAGGAATGGATGGTTCAATTCTAGTAGTGTTTGGTTGGACACATGAACTCTAGGATCAGATATGTTGTTCCATCTTAGTGTTTGGTTGGAGAGATGGATTTTAGAATAAAATAGTTCCATTTTAGTGTTTGGTTGGAAGGACCCACTAGTTCTGTTTTCATGTTTAGTTGGAGACATGTGATGGATAAGATAGCAAATCAGTTAACCTCTATTAACTATGCGGCCCCGTAGTGCCTTCTGGTTTCTACGCCCATCTTTGTTACATCAGCGTCACCACCACTTGCCCTATTCAAGTTGATGGCGGCATGTGGCCTTTCTCGCGACCATCGCCCATCCCCACGCGCTCAGCCATCCTAGCCTTTGCCTCCACCCTGCTATGCGCCTATGCCCCTTCCTGTGCCCCGAGCTCGGTCGCAACGCATTGCTCACCTTAGATCATGTGCTCACTGGCCTCGACCCTCGTTCACCCCAAGTCGCGTGCCCTAGAGGACAAAAGCTTGGGGACGAGCACGTCTAATCTTTGTCTTTTTAGAGTGAGCTCATCATCTTCCTAAAATCCTATTTGATTTTTCTTCTAGTATCCAAAAGTCGTCCAAAATGGCAAATATATCTGATTATACTTGAATGCTTTAGTAGTAGTAGGAAAATATCCTGGAAAGTTGTAATGCAGCAACTTAATGATATCAGAGATGCTGTTTGGGTTTTTCTTCAGGCTCCGTTGCTAGTGGAGAGAGTAAAGGAATTGACTTTATGAGATGCTTCTCTACGAGATGCACAGTAGCATGCCGGACCAGGTCAACCAGTTTAAGTTTAACTGAACTTTTTTTTTCTTCTTTTCCTTCTTGGTTTTTGTCCTCTTCAGGTTCTTAGCAGCCTTGTTTCCACCAGTTGTAGAATGTTTCTGGGGGGGATTTTAAGATGAAGGATTTTGAAGATTTTTGGAACCCAGAGTGTTGTGAGAAGGAATCAGATTTTCGTCTTGGATGTTCGAAATGAGCTGCCGGCGGCAGAGACGAGTGTGCCAATTCAAGTTCCTGAGTAGATCGGTCCTAAGAGCTAGAGCTACCAATTCAAGTTCCTGATGAGTAGATCGGTCCAAGGCCAGAGACGGAACTCCTGTTGTCAATAGCTGCTATAACGATGGATTCACCAACCGATCATTCGGTGTTGCTCCGTGTCTATGAGCATGACGAACAGAGTGCAGCTAAAACAAGAGAAGGATCACAACAATTCTCAAATCTGAATCCACATGTTCCTGTACTCTATGATACCTCACAGCCGACAAAAAAAATATTTTCACTCATCGATGGATCGAAGCACAAAGCACTTTGACATTTTCACTCGTCGAAGTGCGAGGCATGGTGGACACACATAAGCCACTCGCCATCCAGCTTCTCGAACACATTGGTGGCGAGCTGCTTCCCCCAGCTAGTGCTCCCCTTGGTCTTCACCATCTCCATGCACGTCACGTAGCCGACGCCGCCGCGCACGCGCACCTCCACTTCCGTCAGGTCGATCTTCAGCGGGAACTCATAGCCAGCGTCGCACACCATCTCCCAGCTCTGCATCACCATCTCGTACCCGGAGATCCTCCCCGCCGACGGGTGCACCACGTAGACGTGGTCCCCCTTCGCCCACGCCCTGTGCATCGCCACCAGATCGCCGTCCTTGAACGCGGCGTAGAACCGCGCGTTCGCCGCCAGCACCGCGGACCGGCCGTCCTCCTGCAGCACGCGGAGCTCGTCCCGGACCGCCGCCGCGCGCGCGTAGTCTTCCTCCTCGATCGCTGTCTCCAGCTCGCGTCGCAGGTTGTCCTCGTCCGGGTCGCCGCCACCCGTCGCCAAGCTCTCCTCCGTGCTCGGAGGACGCCCTTCGGCTTCCCCGCTCTTGACGTGAGCAGGTGTCAGCCTTGTGGCTCGGTGCCGACAGGTGCTCGCCGTTTGGAGTTGGAGCCCTGCACTGTTGGACGCCGAGGACACACATCAAATTAATCAAAGCCGAGGTCCCAAATTTGCACCTAAACGCCTACTGCAGATACGCGGAAAGCAAAAAATAACGTAAGACGGAGTTCAGAGGAGGGGCCTCACAAGCGTTTCGCTCCAACACGGATGCAGCCTCCTCCTCCTGCCGATGCGGATGTTGCAGGAACCGCAGGCCGCCACGAAGCCCTCGCCGGAGAGGTCGTCGTTGTCGTCGCCGCCGCCATAGCAGATTAGCAGTGGAAGGATATGGTCTTTGCTACGAGAGTGGTGGACGGGTAAGGTTTCTCGTTTCCTCTGTTCCTTGCTCCCCTTCGTTTCTCTGGGCCTTTTAGGCTGACTGTTGGGCCCAAGACTAAGCCCGACTGCCAGCCCGCTTGAAAAGGCCCAGCGAACTGTGTTAGTCAATTCGGTCCATCCTACTACAACCAACAAGATGATCACTACTGTTTCATCAGATTACGTTTTTATTTTAGCCTTTATATTAATCTATTTTAATCGAAAACAAGACCATCTTTTTGAAAAATGACCCTTCACTTGGCTTGGTGTGACTCCTTGACTTGGCCACTCTAATTTACTTGGTAAAAAAAAGAAATCAGTTGATGACTAAAGGAGGCTTGAATAGTCTATTAATATTTCTACAAAGCACACTACTTAACTTGTTAGATAATTAGGTGACTCTAGTGATCATAACTCAAGTCTAGTATAAAAAAAATCATCCCTATACAAGGTAGGAGCAAATTAAGCTAAGCAATTAGCAAGCAAGACAAGCAAGCTCCTACACAGTTCTAATAGGTAAACTAAACAACAAGCTAATCAGTAGAGAACTCAAACTTAGCTACTCAACTAATCTAGCTACAAGGCAAGCAACTACACAAACTAAGATAAAACAAAGTAAAGTGCACAAATGTAGTGATGCAAACAAAGGGAGACAAGTTGACATAGCGATTTTTCTCTCGAGGTCTCAGTGGCCTGATCAACTAAACTAACAACTTAAAACTTGAATTGTGGTTTCCTATTCAACTTCTTTAAGATCCATAAATTACTCCCTATCTTTTTCAACCAATCTCGATCTCAAAGCATTTTACTTTCTTAATTTCTTTCTCTCTCTCCTTTTTTTTCTTGAGAGGTGGGGGAGCCTTCAAGTCAAGTACAGGGGGAAGCTATGGTTGAGACTTGACTCTCTTGAGAGTGGGCTGGAACGTACAAAGCTGAATGCTCCAGCAGTCCAGTTTGATAACCTCTAAGGGGCTCTTTGGAACGCAGGATTTTCACCGGAATTATGCAGAATTTCACATAAAACGGTTCATTTTCACAAGGAAAAAACGCAAAAACAGAGAAAACTTCCAGCGTTCTAAAGAGGGTCCAAAAGAAGTAAGCACCAGACAGTAGACACAGTGTACACAAACTGGAGACCAGAGACTGGAGTGGAAACAAATTAGATAGAGATGGTCCTCACCACAACACGGTGGGGATGTATAGCTGACGCGTGTACCATGTTACAAATACAATGAGCATGTGTATTATTATAATAACACATTGATCCATACGTACACCTAACTTTTTTCCGACTGGAGTAGCAGCAGCTGCTGTGCTGTGCATGTCTGCATGCATCGGCCACTTCTTTCTTGCCACTGTCGCCGTAGGCACATCTCTGCCGCCGCCGCCGCTATGGTATGCTGGTACCACCGTCCACGGTCCACCCACCTTCTACAGGCGGCATGGGGGTTGCAGGTGGAGTTGTTGTTTTGTTTACCGATGGCATGGCATGGCAGGCAGGCGCTGAAAGCGGTGAGGACCGGAGGATCATCGATCCGACCGTGGAGCAGGGGTGGTAAATTCACAAAGCTGCTGTGGCGTCAGTGGCGCGGACTTTCACGCGGCCATGCGTCCATCCCCTAAGGCTGCTGCTAGTGCCCTACACAAAGTCTGAAACGAAATGAAAGAAAGAAAGAATGGACGGATTCAGCAGCAGCAGCAGCAGCTTCTTTCTCCTTCGTCGATTCCATTCCAACGGGTTGTAGGCTCGTAGCAGCAGCTAAAGCTGAGGGATAGTTTAGGGCTTTATCATCTGCAGCCCGGGACTGAGACCACAAACGCAAAGGCAGCTACGACGTGCTTAACGTGCGCCTCATTTGTCTTGTGGCCCTTATCCCTAAACATACAGCAGTTTTGTCCTTGGCGTCTTGCTCTCGATCCGCTTTGTTGCTACCATCTGTGGCCTTTGTCTACCTAGCCACTCTCTGCTCCATCTCCCTGTCGCGAGCAAGCAGCTTCACACCTACCTACTGCAAAAAGATAAAAAGTCTGTGGTTTTATTAAATTTATTTACTGGGATCTAGTCATGCATAACTCATTGATTACTTCTGCTGTTGTTATCATCATCGTTCAATAATTTATCTACTAGAACGAGTACTTCAAACAAAGTATACATGCATGCATGCATGCATATATTTCAGCTGTTTGTTAATTACTTTGTTTACTGTTCTCCCATTATTCCAAACTGCCAGCAGGATGAATATATGGATGCTTTAACATCCATGTAACGTCAGCAGTAGATGAATTGGAGGAATCCATCAGTAGACATACTACCACATGGGCCAGCTGAGACCTTGTGTATACTAATGCACTGTACGCAGGAGAGACAGAGAGTGGTTATAACGAAACTTACAGTAGTGCATTTGTCCTCTGGCCCTTATCCCTAAACATGCAGCCCTTTTGTCTCTGTCAGCTACCGCCGTCTAACTACTCTGTTTTACTACCCTGCAAAAGGGAATTCAGCTCAGCACGGCGACAAATCATCATTCCCTCTATCCCCTTCCATTTCAACACACGATGTGTACCTACGACGTACGTACTGCATGCGGCATCAAGCTGCGTGATGGGAGGATAGCGTTAGTGGTATTGTTCGTGTATTTCTAGGGGATAACATTGGTGCTTGTGTACAGGCAAGATTGATTATTCAAATGCCCACAGCAGCAGAAGTAGTTAGTTTGGGTCTTGAATCCTTTCTCTCTTTCTCTTTCTCTTTCTCTTTCTCTCTCTTTCTTGGAACAAAAGGGTGCATGTAGAAAAGAAATACAACTTGCCGCCGCCGAAACGACTAGCCAGTAAGGGCGGTGGTACGAGGACATTATGCATTACTGTCAAGGTTCAGTAAAGTTTTTATTCCTTTTTTTAGGACAATGTTTTCAGTAAAGTTACATCAGAGTAAGTAGATGACACTATAGTCAGCTGTCACAAACAGAAATCCTTGGATGCCTAATTATATTGCCAGAGGTAATATTTGTTTTGGGTGCTGGCCGGGAATTAAAGGTCTAGTTAAAAGATACAGAGTTATACAAAAACAATCCCTTGCAGTGACTAGTGATTCATTTGTGTCTTCATATATGTATCTTTCTCTCAAAGCTATTGTCGATATCTGTTTGAGAAGGATCTAGCTAGTTGCTCCTACAGTCCTACGTATAGACCAATTTAGCCGGTGATTATTAGTTGTTTGAGGATATATATAGACCGTGATTCAAAACACTGGTCGAGGAAAGCATTATTAACATTTTGCTTGGAGAAGAAGCGAAAACACAGATTATGACACGTAACTAACTCACATTAATTAGTGTTAGGCGGACACACTGATTGTTCAACGATCATCATGCGATGATCGATATAATCACACAATTTTTTGAGTCCTTGTTTATACGTATATCCCCCCAAGCAAGTTGCATATATACTGCCTGAGCATGCAAACTAGCTAGGTGGGTTTATCGATCACTAGCTAAACAATGCGATTATATCACATTATTATACAACTAACTGGGCTGAATGCTGATACGTACGTACATATGCCATGCAGCATTGATCTCTATCCCCTGCCTCCAACGCCGAGAGATCAGAGATCAAATTAAAATACACCAGGTGCGCAGCAGAAATAATCTTCCATGAAAAGACGCTAGATCACGCAGTAGAATAATATCGCGGCGCAAGGGCCCAAGCGTCCGTACGTACAGGCCGGGATGGAGCTAGCCATGCTTGGAGTTTGGAGTTGGAGGCCGGCCGGAGAAGGTGGGGGGTGAAAGGTGAATCTTTGGAGGCGCCGGCGCCACTGCCTCCCAACCAATCGGATCCATGCTAGCGGAATTAGTTACCGCGTGCGCCTGCGGTGGCTTTATTATTTCGCTTTTCATCAACTCTCGCGTCACGACCGACCGCCTTTTGGCTGGTTGGCGGATCGATGCGAGGCAGGCATGGATAAAGCGGCGGCCGGCTCTCGGCTCATCGGCCGGGTCGGGTGGCAGTGCGCAGCAGCGTGCGCGTCGCCCGGCCAGCGACCCGCGTGCCCTGCGGCGTGTGCAGTGCGCGCAATTCGGCTTCGCACTGCCACTGCAGCTAGGCGCGGAGCCTCTTTCCGGGTCGTTGCATACCTTGCCGGCCTCCCGAGGCGAACCTGCCCTGCTCTCTTTTCTTTTGACCGATCGTCTTTCCTCGCCTGCCTGCACTTGGCATGGATGATGGGGGATGTGCTACTGCTACGACTACACTACACAGTACATGCTACGGCACAAGCTGTTGGATGCTGCTGCTGTACTGCCTGCAGTTGCATAGATACCATATGAGTACTAGCCCTGAGCAAAAAAAAACCAAACCGAAAGAACTGGAATCGAAAAAATCGGTTCCCAGTTCCAAAGAACCGAATTAACTACGGTTATTTTGGTTCTCCACCTCGGTTAACCGAACTAACCGAGAGGACCGAAGTGACCCAATAACACATGTAGCCCAGGCCCATTAAGCGCATATGTATATATATTTAGAAAGAAACCCTAGGTCTCTCCACCCCCTCAGCCAGCCGCCGCCTCCTCCCTCCGTTCGTCCGGCTCCCAATCCAGGGCCGCCTCCTCCCTCCATTCGTCCGGCTCCCAACCAGGGCCAGGGGCGGCGCCTCCTCCTTCCTCCTCCTAGTCTATCTCCTCCCGGTGTCTCCTCCTCCTTCCTCCTCCCAGTCTCTCCTCCTTCCTGCTGGCCTGCTTGGCTCCGTCCCCCCGAGCTCCGGCGCCGACGGCCTCCAATCCTCCATGCAAATGCATCGGCTCTGGCCAGCTCCCCCGACCCCCCCCCCCCCATCGATGCGGCGCCCGACCTCCGGGTGTGGCGGCCCGGTCCCAGCCTCCTAGGCCCCTACGACGTCGTGCGCGGCAGGCGGCAGCACAGCTCCCATCGGCAGCAGCAAAGCTCCCCGTTCAAGCTGGGGCGAGCAGCATTGTTTTTCATTTTTTTTCTTGGCACAAAACTGTGTTGAAAAAGAAGTTCGGTTATTTCGGTTTAGAACCGAAACCGAACTGAAAGAACTGATAACCGAAGTGCTCGGTTCTGAGAATTTTTAGGAACTGAACGGTTCTTGTTTTGTGAGAACCGAAGTTTGCGCGGCACCGAGGAATCGAACCGATCGGTTCGGTTAGAACCGAATGCCCAGGGCGAATGAGTACACTGGTGTTGCTACTTATGGAGTACCGTAGAATGCAATGTGATGCAGTGGTGTAGTGCATGGGACAGCAGATATATGCTTATAAAGCATTGGTATATATTTTTGCGTCACTGAATAAATGTTTTTTTAGCTATAAGTTTAACTAGATTTGCAGAAAATATGTATAATATCTATATCTCCATATAAAAATAAATTCAATGATTTATCTAATGATATTAATTATTGTACTATAAGTATTAATATTTTTTTATATAAAATTAGTTAAAATTATTTTTCATGAAGCAAGAACAACCGTTGCTTAGAAATGGAGGAGCCACTATTTCAGTGCTTCTGCTAGCTCAAGCTCAACTGTGGTGTTGAAGCCCAGAGCCAGAGGAGAGCCTGACCGAAGCCGGCGCCAAACGCGCCCATACTGCCATCATGCCCAAAGCGTGTTACCATTCGTGCATCATGCATGCCATGTGGGAATAATATAACAATGTCGAGGAGGTGCAAAATGATGATTAAATAATGATGACTGTCAATTACTGACCATGCTGTATATGGTCATGATGAAGCTCTCACCTGCTTTCATTAGCTAAATAACCGTACGCATGACCAGTGCAGTACTATACTTGGGAAGTGTAGTCATGTACTAGTAGTATTATCCTTGGTTGGCTGGAGCACTTAGTTTCTTGTTGCACTGCATGCAAGCACGCAGCAGTCGTGATCCTCACCTCACGATTCTTCAGCAGGTGTGAATCATCATAGATTAGATTAGATTGTTGCCAGCTGAACCCGGCCATGCATGATCTCAGTGAAACAGTAGTACGTAAAAGCAAAATGTGGGGAAAAAGAGCAACTAGCTAGCTACCTAGTTTCTTGTTCCCTCTCTAGTTTATGATGATTGTTACTCCTCTCCAACCGAAAATCAAAAAACTGATTGCTGAAAAAATTTACATGAATGTACTAATGTACACCGTGCTAGCAGCTTGATCATATCTTGATGACCAGCAAATAAAGATGGAAAAACGTTCAGTTGCCGTCGACCGTCACCGGCATCATCGGGAACATGTCGCCGTCCTTTCTCCGGCCGCCGCCTCCCACCGTCGCTCCGTCCACGTCGTTGGTGCTCAAGCTACGTTTGAACTGCCGTAAGCTGCTAGGGCACAGCACCTCGCCGGTCCACGCCTCCATGGGCGCCGTGGCCGCCGTCGCCGCACCAGCTGCTGCCCGGGCGGCTAGCCTGCCCAGCAAGCCGTCGTCTACGTGAACAGACCACCCGCCGACCGTGACTGTTTCCCCGAACGACTTCGCCGCCGGCACCACCAAGTCGGAGACGCTCCGCTTCATCAGTGGCTCCAAGTTCACCGGTGGCTTGAACACGACCACTCCGTCCACAGCTTTGATGAGCTCCGACACGGTTGGTGGCGCGGAATAAGCGGGCTGTTGCCCGTACTCCTGCTCGTGCTCCACGGTGAGGTCACTGGACGAGTTCCGTGATCCCTCGCCGCCGCTGTCGTCGACGGCGTCATCGGACATGGACAGATTCAAGTCCAGGGGAAGCGGCTCCCGTGCCGAGTGTTTATTACGTGTCTGCTTTGTGCCCCGGTCTCCGTCTCCGTCAAGCTGCTGCCCCGCCCTGCGTTTCTTCCCGCCGGTGATCATCCCTCCGTGCTCCAGCAGGTTCCATGACAGGTCGGCTTCTTGCGAGCTCCTCACTAGGTGATCCGGCAACAACGACGGCGGCGACCACTGCGACATCACGACGAAGATGTTGGTGCCGAGAGCGACATCGCGGCCGTGCGAGTCCGACAGCCGGCCCGACTCGATCGCACGCACCATGGACCCGCGCACGACGCTGTCGGCGTGGTCGACGCCATCCAGCACGACGACGCGGAACGGGTTCGCCCGTACCGCCTCCGCCATGCGGTCCAGCGCCGTCTGGCCACGGCACGACACGCCAGACTCGCCGCCGTCGTCGCCGCCGGCTTGCGGGTAGCCGAGGCGCACGGTGACGGCCGCCGTGCCGAAGACGGACTTGGACAGCGCCTCCGCCATGCTCCTCTTTCCGGCCACGTCAGGCCCGGCGAAGACGACCCACGCGTCGACGTCCGCCTGCTTGCCGCGCCGCCGCCTGGCTTCGCCGGACCTGGTCTTAGCGATCGTGCTCGCCACGGCAGCAGCAGCCTCGGGTTGCCATCTCACCGCCTCCGTGAGCCGTCTCACCAGCAGCTTGTCGTCCGTCTCACACGCTGGCCTCGCCGCCGCCAGGCCAAGCGCAAGATCCGTGTCCACGGCACCCCTAGGCTGCACCGGTGCAGGCCGTACCACCGGCGGCGGCGGCGGCGCCTGCATGTTGGCAAGAATGGTAGCCCCGTTCCACTCGGAGCAGGTGACCAGCGGTGGGCGGCCGTGCGAGTGCAGCTGCGCGCACCGGTCGCGCCACCGGCGTCGCAGCTCGTCTGCCTCCCGCGCCTTCTCCTGAAAGAAGACACAGTTTCCACGTGTCAGAGCGTACGTTGCCATATATGACTTGTGAATTGTGAGACGCGACACGACGTGCAGCAGCAGCAGCAACAACTAACCGACCTGCGCGCGGTCGGAGGCCGGGCGTGTGGTGCTCGGCGTGCCGATCTGCAGCCACAGCGACATCGGCTGCTCGGCCGGACGCTCCGACGAAGCCATCTCGGCGCGCTCGCGCTCGTAGCCCTCTATGCATGCGCTGCAAAGGCTCGGCGCCCGTTGCATTGGGGACGTCATCGCCGTTGACAACACCTCCACCGAGCTGCTCAGGATGCCCCTGTTAGCTCCAACACTGTCACATCATCAGGGAAACAACAACACATAGGAGAATTCAGTGAGCAACTGCAGTTGTGTCAGCTAGCTAGCTCGGCGATGCTGAGAATCGAAGAAGCGAACCTCGGCGAGAACCCAAGCGGCGGCGGCGGCGGTGGAGGAGGCCTGGGCGTGATGGGCACGGCCTGGAGGTCCCACTCGCTCTCCAGCGCCGGGTGATACACCTGGCATTTCATGTACGTGGCGCACGTCGCCGTGCCGATCACCCACACGCGGTGCTCCCCTTCGCCGGACACGGACAGGTTGAGAACGCGCGCCATCTCGTCCACGGCAGCTCGCGCCGTGTCGAGCACGACGTCCCTCCTCTTCTCCTGCTGCTCGCCCGCGCTTCTTTCCTCGACGAGCCACTGCAGGTTGCCGAGGTCGACCACGACGCCGGCGCTGCTCGACGCGGACCTCACCGCTTCGCCGAGCTCCTTGATCTTGGCGGTGAGCCGTGCCCTGTCCATGTCGACCGGGTCGCCAAACTCCTTGGGGAAAGAGATGACGCGCGCGTTGCCGAGCCGCTGCCGCTGTATCAGCGTGACCACCTCCTGCACCACGGCGTCCACGTCCACCGTGTCGCCGACGAGCACCGGGTTTCGCTTCTTGCCCCTCTTGAGCACTTCCACCACCTTGGCCACCTCCTCCTCCCTGTGGGAGTGGGAGGAGGCCTGAGCCTGCCGGTGCATCACCGCCCTGGCGCTGCTGCCGACGTACGCGCCGGCGTCGGGTGCCGCCGGGTCGGAGAGCGACCTGAGCATGGCGGCCTTGACGGCCGTGCTGGAGAAGGACGCCTCGCGCATGACGCGCGCCACGGACGGGTCGTCGAGGATGGCGAGCACGAGGTGCGGCACGCCGACGCGGTGGTCGTCGGCCTCCACGCCCCCGCTCCCGATGCGCCGGTGGTGCGCGTATGCGCGCTTGAGCGCGGCGGCGAGCGCGTTGGAGAGCGGCGGCGCTGCCGCCGCCGCGTGGAAGGCGCCGTCGTGGTGGTGCTGGAGCTCCGTGGACGTGGGGAGGCGGTCGAGGGCGACGGAGAAGCAGAGGTCGAGCGCGCGGCAGCGGAGCGGGTGCGGGGACGCGAGCCCCGCGGCGCAGGCGTCACGGAGCAGCGGGGCCGGGCCGGACAGGAGCGCGGCCGCCGCGTGGAGCGGCGTGGTGTGCGCGTGGCGGCGCCTGGACGCGTCGGCCGCGGCGCGGGACAGCACGGCCGCGGCGTCCGGTGTCAGCGGCGGCGCGGCCGACGGCAGCGTTGCCACGGCCGGGGTCGCCGCGTAGGCTCTCATGCCTCTGTGCTCTCGTCCGCGCGCCGCTGCGGTTAGTTACGCCGGCCGCGTCGAGGTAGCGGTGGTGTGTTATAGGTTTAGCGGCGGGAGGTGTACGTGCTCGTGCTGGTCAGGTCAGCTGCTGGTGTGTCGTGGGTTAGTTTGGTCTGGGACTCTGGCTCTGGGGATGTGATTGAGCTCTAGCCTCCAGGTCAGTCAGTCATGGAGAACAGAAGTGGTGGTGCGTGCAGGTAAAACAGAGCAAAGAAGCGTGCGTGCAGGTGAGGAGGTGCAGTGCAGCTGAAAAAGAGGCGGAGACAGGATGGAGATTATTTAACGTGCAAGCATGTGGTACTGTATGTGTTTCGGCCGGAGTGGGGCCGGTTCATCAAAGCCAAGCATGAGAACCATTCAGATTCGGCGCTTTCCAAGATTGCAGATTGGAGCTTGTGCTCAGGATGTTCAGTTCCAGTCAATTATTTCACTGGCTATATCTTCCGGCAGATATCCGGGTTTAAAATCGTTAGTCGTCAGTTCCAGTGGAAAACACGTTATAGTAATTCTTGTTAGGGTAAGTACACTGATGTCTTATAGGTTGTCTCATATAATGTTACATAATTTAAGACGATTTAACAGATCACATATACAATGGTTATTTTTTTAAGTTGACTCGTAGTAACTAATGATTCCTTAATTTATACATAGAATAAAAATTAACTTGTGAGGTGCATGGCAAGAACAACTCATACAATGGTGTAATAGTTATCTCATAGTCCTAAATCTTAGCTCATGAGATGGTTGTTTCGCGAAACAACGACATCTTTCTCTCTTACATTTCTCTTTCCTTCACATAAGAAAAATCCTACATAACATTGTATGAGACGGGGTACGAGACTGCTAATGTATAGCAATGTACCTGCCCTTATTGCGGTCTTTGATAGTTTTTGCTTGCTATCCATATATTGCTCCCAAGTCCCGTGTAGGGATGACAGGAAGGAATTTTCCGTGGTGGAATGGTTCCCCATCCGGACACCTTCCTCACCGATGGTGATATTTTCTCTGTCCCGTCAGAATAAATCTCGACGAAGAATCTATACCCATACTTTTCTGAAAAAATATCTTTGTAGCTTAAGAATTTATCTACAAATAAATCATTCTATTGGAGGTTGAACGGTCCATCAGTCTATTTATTTTTATTGAAGTCTCCTTGTATTTACTGCACCCCAACCATCTCTCAATCTAGTGTTGAGTTTCTATAGTTACATGTGTGTAGTAAATGTTGTAATTAGCATGCTATTGAAACAACAATCACCGATGAGTGTGCATACATACACCACATCATCACATGACAACACACAACATTAATCATAATTTCACATCTGTTTATGCAAATATGGCCAAAAGATATGTAGATGCCCATTTTTTGCTGATGCTTTAACTCAACAAAATTTATTACCTTGTGTTTTCTGTGTTTGGCAACACATATCACACTAATATTATGTTGTAGGATCAATTAAAAATAGTAAATTGAAAAATCAATGTGATTTGGCATCTGAGCGCTTAATTAATATTCATATAGGATCTTACTGCATGTTTGGTAGGTTTCCTCCTCGAGCTTAAAAAGGTGAGGGCCAGAGGCTAGGTTAGGCCCTAACGTTATGAGAACGCATAGGGTACTCTTGACACGCCTGGGTGGTGCCTACCCTCGTAAATCCTAGCGAGAATGGTGCTGTTGACCACCCAAGCCCTCACCTCAGGCATAAAAATGTGAATATATATGATAAACTTTTTTGGCACACTTGAAAAAAATGGATGAACTAAACAGTGGCAAAACATAAAAAATTCACATGATTTAATTAGATGATGGCAGTAAATCATGTGACTTGAAGGGCCAAGGCATGCATAGGCCAAGGATTTTTCACAAGAATCTTTAATCACACCAATTCTACTTAGGGAGTCATGCACCAAAATAGCTAGGTAATCATTGTAGCTTTAGGACAAGTGCGGTGTAAGCTCGATCAGTACAAATTCGTAGTAACTAAAATTGGGGTGCAGGAGAGAGAAATTTAACCCAAATCTATTACTCCCTCCGTCCCATAGAGAGTATCGTTTGAAAAACGTGTCTGTGAGGGAAACACGGTTTTCAAGTGACACTTTCAATAGGACGAAGGGAGTAGTTCCTTCCACACATGCAGAGGCGCCGATGATTGATAACGGGACGAAGATTGATGAGAATTCACACGTACTTCTCTTGTCCAATGTAATTCAAACTCACGGAGCTATATAGGGGTTGTTTGGTTCCCTACATCCGTCTGAACCAGGCTGGCGGGATGCAGGGTGATGTCGTTTGGTTGCTTGATCCTGACGTTCAGTTTGGCTCTGCTCGTGCAACTCGCACCCCTCAGCTAGGCTCTACCAGTACACGAACCGAACAGACCCTATATAGATCTGCTGATCGACGACGGAGATGAGGACGACGTACGTACGGTCACCAACAACCACGCACACCGCATGGGTGCATGCACAGGCACGGCAGCTGCAGGGGTCGTTTGTGTGTACGTACGTACAGCAGTGTGTTTCGCTGTACGTATGCACGCAGCTCAGGCACCGATGATCGTCGTCGGCGTCGTCACCCATGCAACCAACCAAAATAATGCAAGAGGTCAGAGGACGCCACGCGACACGCGATCGATCTCGGTCGTTCAATTCGCGCCGCGCATGCATGGCATGGAGCTAGCTAGGTAGGCTGCTGCAGAGGCAGGCGCTACCCGGCCAAGGCGCAACGCAACAAGCCGCAAAAGGGAGCGCGCGTGGCCAGCAGCCCCAGCAGGCAGCAGCTAGCGTGCACCACCAGTCCACCACCGCTTGTACCTGTGGTGCCCATCGTGGAAAAAGGGGCCCGTCGTCGTCGATCCGGGAGCGTCCAGGCGCGTGCGATGCGCTTACTAGTTACTGTGTACTATACGCGCGCGACCGGAGCAGGTGAACCGGCCTGTTCATTCATTCGTACAATCGATCCGGTCCGGAGGCCACGACGACGACGTACGATGATCCCGATCGATCCGGCGATCATCCCCCGGCCGGCCGGGCCCACTGCCGCGCGGCCGGCCGGTGTGCCCCGGTCGGCCGCCTGAGGTGAGATCCAGCCGCTATCTGCTTGTCCGCCTGCTCCGCGGCGAATCATACGCATATGCAATGCAATAGTAGTAGTAGTAGTAGTAGTAGGCACGTACTCGCGCAGCCGGGCTGGCCGCCCGGCGGCATCATCATGATGGAATGAGTGCGATGGCATGCATGGCCCGGCGGTCATCTTCGTTGTTCTCTTGATCTCCACACTGATCACACATAGATAGCTCAACTGAAAAGGGCACGCTCTTGTAGTGTAGACTATCTGCTGCAGCAGTGAAAAAACTGCTGATGAGCTGGGGTTGCCCGTGGCATGCACTTGGCTTTTCTCCTTCATCGCGGTCTCCTTTTCGGCAAATTAAAGGATGGCGACTCGTCGATCGTCGTCGAGCTAATAACCAGGCACAACCGTGGCTTCGCTTATACTCCGTATATATTATTAGTACGTGTAGCAATCAGATGATGGGTGGGGTGCATCGTATTTGTTGGGAACAGCCGTTGTCTTATTTCTTTTCCGGGAAGAAGCTAAACCAAATTTCGATCTGCTGTTATTAGGGAAACTAAATACTAGCCTTTTTCTGGAGACTCCTGGTGTGGTGGGGTCGGTCTTGAGGCACAGCCTCCTCAAAAGAACGGTCTGGGCTGGGCTAGGCATGGATCTGGGCTCATAAGGTTCTGGTTCACGTCATCAGGCCTCGGCCCAAGTATATATGCTGCTACGTACTCCTCCTGAGTTAGTAGTGCTCGACAAATATCGCGGCTTTCAGGTAGGAATGATGCGAGCTATCTTGTCACATAATTCAAATTTCCCCGCCCTTACCTTTTTCCACCCCACTCTCGCTCTTTTTTCCTTTCCATTCTCTTTTGACGAAACTAACGGTGAACAGTGCCCCTGTGTGCGTGCGTAATTATTGAGGATGAAAGGTGAAAAAAGTGAATCACAATCGAGCGTGCATGATTCCTGTAAGCGCCAATAATTTAAAGCGAGCTAGCAGCGTGGTTTATGCACGCATAATTTCACTAGCTAGGCATCCAGCAGGCCTCTTTTTATTCTTTCTGGTTCATGCAATGCATGTGTCTTTTTAACAAGTGTAGTAGTAGTAGTCTTTCAGTGGACGGCACTTTGGTGGTGAAATCATGCCCATTCATTTCATTCCATTGCCATGCCATGGGATGCAAGCAAAGCTGTGTTGTGAGAGAGAGAGAGAGAGAGAGAGAGAGAGAGAGAGAGAGAGAGGGCACTGAGAGAGAAAAGATGGCCGTGTTGCGTTGCGTTGCATTGTGCTGCTGCCTCCCTTTTGGGTTGCTTAAGTTACCGTGCATATCTCTCTCTGCACAACTCAAAGTAGAGCATGATGAGGAATAATGACCTGCCTGCCGCCTGCCCGCCCGTGTGCGTCAATCCTTAGCTTGAAGAAACAAAGTTGGTGGTGCAAAGTAAAAGTGCAAATCGCATCCGGCCATCATAGTCCACGCACCCACCCACAACACCTAAATAAAGTTTCCGCCTTTTAACCACCATGATTAGCTCTATCAAGCCTTTAATCTATCAGGCAGTAAGTGCTAGCTTTTTTTTTTCTTTCCTAAAAAAAAGTGCTAGCTTTTTTATAATATATATAAAAACCCATTTTATTATACTCCATCCATTGCAAATTATAATAAGACATTTTGTTTTTTCTAAATACATAAACTTTACTATGCTTTTAGATATACATTATCTTTAGAGAAAAGCTAAAAACGTTTTATAATTTGTAATGGAGGAATTTGCAATAGAGGTGTGGTATGTAGTACTCCGTAGTATGCATGCACAAGGCAGGGTTACGTTTTAACCATGGAGATGGATGGATGTATAGATGGCATGGGGGAAGGAAGGGAAACACTCCAGCTCAGGCAGATGGATTGAAAATAGCATGGCCACCAGTAAAGCTGGCAAGCTTTATAATTGATTGCCCATCGAGAGCCTCATCTCTCTGTCTCTCTTACCTTTCGCTGCGCTGGAATAAAAATGTGAAGGAAGGCAGGCACCTGGGGGTGGGAGGAGGGAGGAGGGAGGGTCTTTTGAGTCTTCTTGACAAACGACCAAAGAGGGATGGGATGATGCTCCCCTGGTCCCGCCCGCAGCATGGATGGCGAGGGGTGTGGCAAAAAAGATGGCATGGCCATGCCCTTTTCGGGCGAGAAAGGAGAAAAGGCCAGGGAGTTTGAGACACCAATGAAAGGAAGAGAAAGGATTAGCCACTTTTGAGGGCAGAAAGATTGCACTACTAAAAGTCATGAGCAAAAGAGCTCTTGTCTTTTAAGATGGAAATGCCAAGTGGGATGCACTCTGCAAAGATGCCCGTCTTTGCATAAAGGCAACACACACGAACTCCTCTTTCCCTTCCCCCTCTCTCTCTCTCTGCTTGGTCACTTGCTACTACTACTACTACTACTTGCTACAGAGATCAGACTATCAGTGTGTGCGTGTGAGAGAGAGGCAGGTTTTTTTTTTTGGGTCACTCCGGATTCCTTAAAAACAAAAACAAATGTGAGGTGCCCATGGAAAGTTGGAGCCCCATAAAGGGGCAAACTCCGGCTTTGTGTGAAAAGTTCCGCAAAGCAACTCCTCCACTCCTCCCTTCTACTTTGCGAGTGTGGGAATAGTCAAGCTTAACAATCCCCTGCTTTCTTTTTCTTTCTTTCTTTTCTTTTTTGAAACATCAATCCCCTGCTTTCCACTGCCAACACGTTCGCTCATTCTCGCTGTAGTGCGTACGAATATTGGCAGTGTTTCAAGTTTGTGCTACAGCCCTCTTTAAACTTTAGGAGCAGTTCCTATATCCACTTAATAAAAGCATGAGGTGCCTTTTTAATCATTCGAGTGCTTGCATGCAACGAATCATCACAAAAAAAGATTCTCCAACACCATATAAAGGGGCTGCCAAGTAGATGTATGCAAAGGAAATGAAATGAGCTATCCTGTTAGGCCATACGTAGAACAGAAGGGCCCAGTGTGCTGCTTCCCTTGCTGCTAGCAATCAATCCTAATCCAGCAAATAACAAAACCAGTCCTTCCAGGCTATAAGAGGCATATATATAACCATAATAAGGCCCAACCCAGCCCACCTACGAGGGAACACCGGAGGAATGGTATCTTAAAGCTTTCAAAGCTGATTCATCGACTCCAAAAGCCCAGATACCTCAAGTAGAAAAAGCAGAATATATATTCCATATATATATAGGAACAAGAACAATCGGCTGCACAGGAACTTGCAACAGTACAACGAAATGATACAGATGTAGCTAAAAGGGGGGCAATGATATACATTATTGCAATTGCAAGTGATATTCAGTGTTTTAGTAGACTATTGTGGTCGGAATAATAATAATATAATCTACAAGAAACTCGGTAGTTCTAGCAAAACTTTGATCGTATGTAGAACCTGAGACCATTAGACTCCGCAGACAGCAATTGTCGAAGAGCTTAGTAGTTTTCTGCAATCCTTTTCACGGAGGAGTACGTCCCCAGGGCAGCACTGACGACGCCCAATATTATGATACCAATGCTTGCGATTACCTGAAATTGGAGATTGACAAGTAACTCTATCAGCAACCAAAAGTTTGCAAATTGCCACCGTAGAGAAAACTTCCACCAGGCAGTATCATCAGAGATCTCCAGTTGAGAACCCGATATGCGGAGGCGAAAATTCATTTTGTGATAGCTGCAACTTGACGATCATTTACCTGTGAACGAGTTGCTTTATTCTGTGCGATCTTCAGGAAGCACAAGGCTGGTATTATGACTGCCTGTAATTGTGGAAAGTATACACTCGTTAATTAATCACATTATATAATAAAATATGATTAATCTATCATCCATCCCTCTTTATTAGGCCACAAATGTTAACAATGCATGGTATATCAGAAAGTTCTGTCTGATAGATTAATTGTACCATGCATTGTAAGAGGCTGTTAACTGTAATAATCAAACAATGCATGGTATGTCAGAGAAAAAACAAACAATACAGTTGTTTGGTTTGCTGCCACAACTATGGCGTGCCACACTTCTTAGCGCCGTATCCCACACATCATAGACTCATTTTCTTGCCAAACTTTGTTACAACTTTGGCTTCAATTTTGTTCACCGAATTTTTTGTGGCAGTCACAGTTTGTCGAAGGTTTGGCGTGGCAAACTGCGGCACGAACCAAACATGCCCTTTTACTGTTCTTATAATTCTAGCATAGCAACCCTTATCTCAACACGTTTGCCACTTCGTACATACTCACAACACAGCTTAGTAAGTGATAGAACAAGTTAAATGAAAAAAGAGATGACATACCACAAGTATACTAAGAAGAGATCCAATGAGAGCCATCACAAGACCTGAAACACGAAGCAGATAGTTCAGAAATGCAGGGGTTCAGTCAAGACAATAATCTGAGTTGCCACTTCAAGCATGGGTTTTAAAGTTGCTTAAGCTGAATTGAGGCTAAAGTATGCATAAGAAAGCAAAATCTGGTTTAATTTATTCTGTACTTGTAAAAATTCTGTATAGATTAATGTGATACAATATACTGAAAATTTTCAGGATAAGCTGAAGTAGAGAATGATGTGGGATGCACAATTCAGAAAGTGGGTGCATGCTTACCAAAGAATGGCAGAACAAAGGCAATGCATACAGTTGATGCAACAAGGGCAGTCCTCAGTATAATAGAGCATGATGTTTCGTTCAAAAAACCTTCAGGACGCAACTCTTCTAAACTTCGAGCTAATGGGTTTAACAGCAAGGCATATCTGGTTGTAATTAAGGATGAAGAAATTCCACAAAGAGTTAGAACAATTAAAATCAAAATATTATCCTAGAAAACTGAAATTTTGAGGTTTTGATGCAAAGGATACTTCGTGAAAGGGTTGATCACCTGAAAACATAAAAAAACATTACTGAGTAATATAAAGAAAAGAGTTCAGAAAATTCGTTTAAAAAAGGTAATATAAAGAAAAGATTTCTGGAATTTGAGAAATTAAACTTAGGTCTGGATGCAGTTGTTACCGTGGTCCATAGTGCAACTTTTGAGGCAACCGAATGCTTTGGAAGGTTTAAAGTGATTTGTGATAAAGTGTTCTCTCCAAACATGAGAAAGCCAATGACAGCAAAAGAGCCATATATTGCTGTGCAAATTGCAAAACTGCAAAATACCATCACACCTTGAGAAAAAATCATTATTCAGTAATGAGGTAAACCGAAACAGGAATTAGGCCAAACATACCATATGAACAGTGCCTTAGGGAACTTAGAGCGATCGGACATTGACTGGTAGATATTTGGAAATACTGAATGCCCGGAGTAGCAAAATCCGTAAATACCAATGGCGAAGGGCATACCACTCCAGTTTACTGCCTTCCCAGTTGAATGGAAGCCTATGCCATCAGTAGCACCGACCAAACCAACGGACAGGAATACGAGAAGAGTTGCAATCACACCGCCCGCTGCATGCATAGTAATTAGTTAAAATCATGCAAATTCAGTTGATCCTTATTTTAATATTACTAGTAATACTGTGCAAAAATAAACAAACTATCAGCAGTCAGACCTGAAAGGTACGAGAGCACTCGAAGATCTCGCAGCCATACTGTTGGCAAGACTAAAATAGCAGTTAGCACTCCGAAAAAATGCTTCCCATCAACATAGATCCCAAGCCAATCAAAGCCAGCTTTAGGAAAAATTGATGTGAGGTTATCACCCTCCAAAATAATAAACTCCACACAATATGTCTGCAGCCAAGTAAAAGGAAAACTTAGTCCTGTGTTTGGTCTCTAAAAGCACTAAACGACAAACTATGGAAGGTACTTACATATAGCTCGGTATACAAAATAATCTGCATGAAAAATAATCATCAGTTAGTTTTTCTTCTCTACAAGTAAAAAAGTTTAGAAAACATCTCATGCATGAAACAAAAAAACAAAGAGGGATGCAAATTTTTCTAGCCTTGAGATGCCAATGGTTGATTGTAAAATCTTAATTCACTTATGTGATTTGCACTAAGAGGTGTCAGTATTTCAAAAAAAGGAGAAAAAAAAGACCGAGTTTGAGTAGGTCTATTTTTGCCAAACTGCAAACATTCAGCGGAAGTGACAATCAATACAACAGTAGTCCATGCAATGAAAACGTGTTAATGGGGAAACAAGATCAATAAATTGTTTGTAGGTATTGTAAAATGTAACTTTGGTAGGTCCACAGGCATGTCTACGTACTCTTGAAAGATAGTCATAAGCTACTTCCCCTACCTAAAGATACCAAAACTTACAGATATCAACAGTCGGCCAATTCTTCCAAATGCAGCCTCCCCAATGTCTGGATAACTTGAGATACCATCTTTGCTCTCAAAACAATGTTTCAGAAGAATTCCAGTATAACAGCAAACAATTGCAAAACATACTAGAACTGCAAGGCCAGTCCATCCAGCTTCATGAATTGTAAACGGGGTGGAAAGAAGGCCAACACCAGCAAGTACATTAATCCCTGCCAAATAACGAAAAGAAATATGTATCAGACACGTTCAATATAGCAAGTAAGCTGGACACTTTTGTATTGGAATGATGGTACCATTGAAGACTGTTTGCGTCACATTGCACCCTTGACTAATGTAGAGTTCTCCCGTGTGTTGCAATTGAAATGATACTCTCTCATCTCTTATTGAACCAAGGGTTTTCGGCAAGTTTTTGATAGAATCTTGCTTTCCATCAGCTTTGTCCGATACTAGAGGCAACTTCAGGTCAGAGCCTAGACCACTACGACCAAGATCGAGGAGTGAATATTTGCTTGTAGAAGGGCCCAAGTAACCAAAGCTGGGTGATGCAGCGATTGTGTAGGTGTCAGTTGTTTCCCTGAAAACAAAGCATATCATGATCACATTATCTGAACATATTGATCCACGAATAAACTTGTAGCATAACGGCTGGTGTTGACTAATTAAGTATGATCACCACTAGATGCCAACAGATACAAAAACCGTGCAATGTCTCAAGTTCTTGGTGCATCAACCAGCATGGACACAACCTCGATCAATAAATCTAAAACGATTGATTTCATATTAGTAGAATCAATTCTTCATTTTTAGAAAATAGCAGTCCTATTAAGAAAGCTGAACGTTACATGCATCATCTGGTTTCAGATGCCAGGAGAAGCCAAATATGTCTTTTACATCCCCTCTGGGCCATGTCATGTGTCCTCTTTTAGAATAACAGGGACTAAACTCCAGTCCACTGCATAAAACACATGACAAAATACATGTGTAATATGTCAACAATGGTAGCACAAAACAATGCATGAACCTGTGGCCATCATGCTTATCGTCGCCACGCCTCAATTTTTAGAACTTGCAGCGTTCAGAGAACCTCCCGCTCCCAAGTGTGCATTCTAGTGCATTCCGATTAATAAACGTGAAAGGAACCTCAGGAAAAATACCAACGAGACACGTGTGAAACTGTAAATGTTCAATCTGTGGCGGAATTGGAGAAAGATTGAAATCAAAGATGGGCAAAAAACTTTGTTCTGGAAGGATAAATGGCTTTATGATCAGCCTTTGAATCTTCTTTTCTCTGATTTATTTAGCATGTGTTGTCAGAAGAACATTACTGTAAGCCAGATAAAATCAGATCTGAGGGCTGTAAGTTTTTTCAGATGGCTGGTTGATAGATGGAGTATAGATTGGGAAAAGATCATGATTGATACTAACAATATTCATCTAAGGGCAGGACCTGATATGGTTCGGTGGAGATTTGGCTGCAAGGGCCACTTCACAGTTAAATCCTTATATAACAATCTCACCTCGAATGAAACTGGTAGATATCATAAAAAAGATTTGGAAAGGAAACATTCCAATGAAAATAAAGATTTTCTTGTGGTTGGTGATGAACAATGCTATTTTAACAAAAGACAATATGACAAGAAGAAGATGGCCTGGTGATCCCACCTGCTTTTTTTGCCCTCAGACAGAATCTGCTGATCACTTGTTATTCCAATGTAATGTTGCTAAATCTGTTTGGGCTATTGTAGCAACCTGTATAGGTGCTGACAATATTCCTAAAACTCTGAACCAATGCTGGAGGTGGTGTGATAAGTGGCTACCTGGTGGTAAAAAATTTCATACTCTTGGGATAGCTGCCATTTGTTGGGCAATTTGGAAGACTAGGAATCAGATATGCTTTGAAGGCAAAACCATTCATAATCCTATATCTATAGTTTGCCATGCCTGCGCCCTTATGAATTACTGGGCAGGTTTATTCACAGAGAGTGACAAGGAGATGCTGGAATCTGGGGTTAATTCTATGCTACAGATTGCTATGAAGCTGTTGAGCAAGAAGCCAAGAAAGGATGGACCCAAGATGCTGGAAGACAAAGATGGAAACCGTTAGAAGTTGCAAGATGATTTGGTGGGATCTCGAAGATCAAACGCTTGACAATCCTTTGATGCTAATCTCTGGGGCTTTGCTATCTTCTGTAATAACAAACTGTTATAGCTACCTCTTAGTCCCTGTTCTTTTTTGTTTCTGTCTAAGTTTCTCGCTTCCTCTGTAATAGGGGTTTAGCCCGTCGCGAGAGTCTGCTGGTAGTAAGTCTAGATGATGCACTCCTTTTGGCTTTCCCTGTGTCTGATACACTCTCAAACTGTATTTCCGTTATCTCTTTAATGGAAATGGGGTAACTCCTCGGTTCGAAAAAAAAAAAATCTGTGGCGGAACAGCCATCCGTTCCACATCCCGTCTCAATCACGAAATTGATGATTCAACCATGCCCACTAATCAACATAGATCTTCAATCTTTCGGTCCCAAATTTTTTTTTGTGCAAATACGCCGCCCAGTTGCTTCAATAAGTTTTTTTCTTCGTGTGGAGGGCGTTTTTCTTACTTTTAGGGCATGTGTGTCTCTAGAAAACTAACCCTAGATATGAAATCTGTTTATTCTGGTGACTGTTTCTCTACCTATATCAATACTCTCTTGCGTGTTCGAGAAAAAAAAAAGTTTAACAATAATACTACTTCGCTTTTTTTATGAGTTAAGACCATTTTAATTTTAACTAAATAAATATATAAAGAATATACTAGTATCTAGGATACTATCTTTGCTTTAGAAAGCATAAAGTTCTAGTTTCAGGCGTTGAATTAAATGAAAATTATTCCATAACGAGTACTATATTTCGTATGATAGGTATATAAATCTTTAAATAAAAAAGTTATTTAAAGATAAAAATATTGAGGCAATTTAATTGGTTTATTTAAATTTAGATTTTGTGTAACTTTTTTTAAAATTTAGAACTGTACTTTTTAGACACAGGGAGTACTAAAACACAGGGGAATCAGTGAGGCGACCCCGCCGCCGCCATTGCTCCATCGCCATCGCGGTAGCCGCTACACAGTCTACCGATAATAAATACTAATAAAAAATAGTAAACAGAACAGATTGCTGATAATAATTGTTTACTCCGTGTAAAGTTATAAGCTAAACAAGTCGCGTACGTAAGCAGTAAGCGGCGATCGAGCAAGGAATGGAAACAGCGCACGCACCTGTAGCTCTGCGGCCACTTTTGGGACTGGAAGGAGCGCGGCGAACCGACGCCTTCGCCTTCGCCGTCCCGCTCCTCGTCATCGTCGTCATCGTCCTCCCCGCGGTCCTCCTCGGAGTCGCCGCAGTCCTCGAAGCTGCGGCGCGGGCTCTCCTCGATGCCTCCATCCTCCAGCATCAACTCCTCATCCTCCTTCTCCTTCTCCTTCTCCTGCTCCTTCCGGGGCTTCTCCGGCGCCATCTCCGATCGCGCCGTTCGCCCTCCGCCCGCCCGCCTCTCTCTCTCTCTCACACACACTACCGTGGCCTGCAGCGTGGATCAGGATTGCGTAGCGGAGGCGAAGAGATGACGAGCGAGGGACGTTTCCGGAAGAGACGAGCGGAGCGGAGCGGAGCAGAGGGGGAAGGCTAGCTTTTAATGGCCGTGACAGGATTGGAAGGGATGGGATGGGATCGCGCGTCGCGACAAGGCGCGCCCTGCTCACTGCTCGCTGCTCGCTGCTCGCCGCTCGGACCTCGGAAGGGGGCGGGGGTGGGCCCGTGGGGACACGAGGGACGCCAGTACGCCACCCGGCCGTTGCTACTCCTGTGACACCGGCGTGTGGGCCACGGAAGCACGTGCCGCCGCCAAACGTAACGTCGGGAGATGGGGCGACGAGTGGTGGGGGCGCCGCGGCGGTTCCGGCCATTTTGCTCTCTCTGATTGGCTCGGCGGCTCCGCGAGGCTGTGCTGTGTACTCCTATGGCGGTAAAACTTTGGCAACTTCGGGAGGAGATGTGCTGGCTTGGCCGGGCCCGTGGGCGTGGCGGGGCAACCAGATACAGATACACATGGCACTGGGCCTCAAATTCTTCAACGTGTGAAAAAATTTTGATTTACATTATGCACAAGCTATACGGCTATACCATTTGTTTACTTAATATTTTGGTTCGAGGGGATGAGTCATGCAATGCGTTCACCGTGTCCAACCGACCAGAACAGATCTACTAAGCATCCACAGGCAGACAGTCATTTGGCTTGAAAAACACCAGGATTTGTTTGACGAACAGAACGAATGTCGTGCCTCCGGCAAAAGGAATATGGATGGCGGGGCGACCGATCTGCCACACATGCTTGTCTGACGAAATAAAACGATATCTCTAGGACCAGGACGCGTCGTGGAGCTGCAAGTGCAGGTCCGGGACAGGCAGCCGGCAGCTGGCCTGGCGGGGGCTCGTTCGTTCCATGATAGTAGATGGGGATCGACCGATTCGCGTGTGGGTTTTCTAGATTATCTCGTCGATCATGAAGCCCCAGCGGCGTTTATTTCTGTTTGTCGCTTGCTTTCGAATGGAATGAAATGGTGGCGAGATCAGATATTCAGATCACCGCCATGTATTTAGCTACAGCATCTATAGATTGCCAGCTGCCACGTTCCGGGTCACATTACTCGCTCATCCGCCGTACCGGCCCACCGCCGGTCGATCGGTTCGCGCTCTGCGCGCATCTGCGTGTGCTGGAAGTGACTCAGCGCAGCGGTGCGCGCGCGTAATAATTGGTCCGGTGACACACTGACACGCGCGATGCCTGTTCGGGTTCGAGTGGGGTTAATTAGCTGTGGACCTTTGATTTGCCGCCTGATACGACGAGAATATAATAGGCAAGGAAACCGGGTGATTAGTTAGGAAGCGTATAATGCACTGCGTGTCTGGGAGACGTGTTTGGAATTTTGCCGTCGGATGAAGCTAGCTGCAACTCCAAGACGCAGACGAGTCCTACTTGAGCTGAGCTACTGTGGAAATCATTATCCTCCACGTCGGTAAGGCAACGCTGTCTTGCGGTTTACTCGACGAAAAAAATCTTATCCGGAGACCGGAGAAGGTCGCCCTGGGCGTCAAACAAAGCCCATTACAGTTTGACATTGAGACGCAGGGCCAGCCCACGGTATTCATTTACCTAACCCAGGAAGGCAATATACTGGTCACTTTTTTTACCTTTGCCCCATAGCAGCAGATCTATCTATTCAGTAAACTAGAACTCAATTTCATTTTACACTACTTCAAGGAAAGAGCAAATGTAGATATATGTACGATCCCATTAACGATAATAATATTAGTAATACTAGTAAAGATACATGCATCAACCTTATTCAGATGACATGACATGGCAAGGTTGAAAAGGAAAACGTTTTCTTGGTTAGCCCAATTAGTTGGCTTTGCCTTTGCTATTCCCTCTCCCTGCTCAAAAATGAAGATATATACATAAATGAGTATAGCACTTAAAAAAAAGACACAGAATTCATTTGTCCTTAACTAAGAGTTACCATCAAAATTGTCAACTGGCGACACATCATCTGGTACTGCTCAAATGAAAACTATGATACCGACTCTTCAACAGCCTTGATGAAGATTCACACACTATACATTATATATGTAGGAAGACAATGCTAAGGAGCAAGCAACTTTCCAGATAACAATGTACTGTGTGCAGGTGCAAGAGCATCAGCATGCTTCTTCCTCAAAACTATCACAAGCGTTGAGCAGTGCGAAGCTCTTCTTCACTTGTGTCCCTCACTAACTAAATCATCCAATTGGATATGCAACTTATGTATACCAATTGGGTGCCATCAAAATAAAAGGGAAGAAGAATTCAATGATCAGTCTCGGTACAAATTGACCAGTGAGCGCAAATGAGAAAACATAGGTTTTTTGCACTGTCAAACTGTTTAGCTTCATGTTATTTCATCAAGAACGAAGTTAATAGGATTAAACATCCAGGGTCTGTTTGGAATGCAGGAAATTCACAGGATGGCAATTTAAAGACTTTGAACACTTCAGTAGCTGATGGACTCCATTGAAATCCGCAAGAGCCTTAGTAGATCATTCACACTTCAGAAGTTAAAATCAAGTACTGTTTTTACTGAACAAAGGCCATCAACTCCATTTTCATGATCGCCAGCAGCAGAAGCAATTGCATGCACGACTTACAGGTAGCCTCAAAGGCACTATTGACATCATTTGCCTATGAAAACCAAAGAAACATTAGATCACATATAGAATTTATGAACACTAATGATTGAAAAGTGGCATAACATTAATGTATGAGGTGTTACTTGTTAGTCTGAGGAATGGGCAAGTCCTAGGATATCCTAAATTCCATGTCTAACCTTCTAATGTATGAGGTCATGCCATTCAGGTGAACCCCATGAAATGGCAAACAAAACCATTCAAGAACAAGCCTGTTCCTCCCACTAAACAAGCCACTAGCACTCTCTGAGGACACAATTGAATCAGATATTCACCTAGAAGCAGTACCAGTGGCTAAAGGTTGCCAAAAGCTATCTGATTTTTGAACTTATTAACTTCCAGCATGCTTGTAGGCTGCCATGATAGAATGCAAAACTTTATATAGGCTGCCATGATGCCTTGGACAGAACAATAGGACATAACGTTCCTATTTCATTCATCTGATTCATTCATGCCTTCCAATTGGTCTGAAGTCTATTGAAATATTGCTTCAATCAGCCAGGCAATCTCTGTGCGGTCAAATTTCCTCACATTATAACAGCTTAGTGCTTACCATCAAATGCCAAAGCAACCATTTGAAACAGTCTTTTCAACTCCCTTCATTCCAAATTATAAGACGTTTTGACTTTTTTTTAGATTAACATAGCCTTCATTATGCCTAGTTGAAAAGCTTATAATTCATAACAGAGCAAGTACAAACTACTTCCATTGATAAATCCCACACAATCAGCAAGGCCTTGTTTGGATGTTATCGGATTCACCTCAATCCACTTGTGTTGGGGTGGATTGGAGTGGAATTTTGGGTGTGAATCCTACTACATCCAAACAAGGCCTAAAATGGTCCAAACCCCCCATTAGATTTACTGACAAGACAGCATATATCAGCAGCAACAAAGATGAAATCTGGTGACAGCAATCATCACATCTCATATAACCAGCAATTAATCATTCAGTACATAGATATATGCCTCAAGCCTGGGGAAGTCGGAGCACAACAGCAAGGCACAATCTTCGATAATTCACTCATGAATATGACCTAACCATCTAGGCCTCTCCGCTCACCTCACATGAGCTCCTCCTCCTTGCGGAGGTACTCCCCGGCGTCCGACTGGTGCAGCACGACGACGGCGTTGGTGTCGGCCTTCCTGCAGTCCTGCGCCGACCTAGCCGCAATGCCGAACCCGAGAGGGACGTCGGCCATGGACATGACGACCACCCCGTCCCCGGCCTTGGTGTTCTCGGTGATGCGCGCGAGGGAGGACTTGGGCACGGAGTTGCCGAAGAGGAAAGAGCGCTCGGTGTCGGGCTTGAGCCAGACGCGGCGGCGCGCGTGCGCGGCGAGGAGGTCGAGCGCGTGGACCGTTAGGTGGAACGCGCCGTGGTGGGTGAACTTGCCGATGGGCGTCCCCACGCCGGCGAGGCGTGGGCGGGACACGGCGGTGGCGCGGCGGATCAGCGACTCGGCGGCGTAGTAGACGCGGTTGCGGTGGAGGCGTAGGCAGTAGCGGCCGGGCTCCGCGTCGGGGCCCTCCACTGCGGGCCGCTCCAGGAGGTGCTTCAGGTTGGGCCCTGTGAATTTGAACAGCTTCTCGAATACTTGCGTCGTCTCCTTCTCGTCGAGAGGCCTCATGGCGCGGCGGCGGCTCGGCTCGGGGTGGATGGAGGTTTTGGTGCGGGACGGCGGTGGGAGGTGGATTGGGGACGGACGTTAGGGTTTTGATGAGGTGAGAGGATTAGAGGTTTTGTGCATATGACTTGCGGTAAGGATGAAACAGAGTCCAGCCCATCAAGACAGAAAAAAGGGGTCCATGACTTATATCCCTCGGCCCAACTTCCCTTCCGAGGGCAAGTAGCAACCTGGAGATAGGCCCAACTCCTATCTGGCTATTTGGAGTTACAACGGAAATCGTTTTAGCAAATTAGGAACTAGACTAACAAAAGTGTAGCAACCTGGAACATTATAAGTTCGTGGACATCGAAAGGAAGTTTGAGGGTGTATCAGTTGAATTGAATGGATGATTGAAGAAAAGATTCATAAGCTTCCTTTGTGGAATATCATTGGCAGCTTATAAATTCAGCAATGCTGATGAGGCCTGATGCTTTCCCAGTAAAGATGATCAAAAGAACCTTATGCTTTCCCAGCAAAGTATTCATGTCTTGCTATTCCGTTTCTTTTCTTGTATATTTGTTATATTCTACAAATACTATGTGGTAAGTCTGATTCACGTTGTACGTGTGCTCGCTCTAACACATGTTTTCCTATATGTGACGAAAGAAACCTACTTGCTCTCAAGTACATGAGGTGCTCTGACGTGCTATGATTCTGTTTGTCAGACATATACCCTGTTTGGTAGAACTGGACATTTCTAGGAGCTGGGTATTTCAAGATAAATAACCCTGCGCCATCGGTAGGCCGACCACGTCCAAACTGCTACCGTCCTCGCCCCCGCGGCGTCTGACCGCGGCTTCAAGCATCAGGCCTCGGCAACCGGCGACCGCCGCCCACCGGCACGGCACAGTCCCCGAGTCCCAGGCCATGGCAGAAACACAGTTCAAGAAAATGCGATGTGGACCACACGATTTCCATATGTGCACAATAGGAGAGAAACAATTTATGCAAATCGTGTGGTCCACGTTGTAGGGGCATGTGTCCTTGAGAGATAAAAAAAAAACTGTTCATAAAACACAGTCACTCACAGAGGTGTCCTCTTATTGCATTGCAGGCCGACAGGGCACGATGGTACCCTGTACAGGCCGGGACCGAATACAGTTCGCACTTCTACATGCTCGATGCAGTACATACAAGGGAGGCCTAGACACAGGGAACGATGGCGCCCTATGCAGGCGCGGCGGCCAGGCCATGGCAGACCTTAGTCTTGGACGCTTGCTAGTAGCTCTCGGCTATCTTGGCGATGGAGTTGTACGTCCCAAGAACCGCGCAGACGGCGCCTAGAACCACGGCCATGACGCTTGCGATGACCTTCGGTAGCGGCGACGGATTAGAGTGAAGAATAACCAGGTGTCAGTCAATCATTGGAGTGTGAATGAAGCTGTGTACATGTACTACTATCTTGATAGCCCGGGTAAGGTGATTACCTGCGAGCGTGTCGCTTTGTTCCGAGTGATCTTCAGGAAGCACAGGGCGGGCATGATGATGGCCCGAAAATGACAGGCAATCATGCAGACGAAGTGTTCATCTCTGTGTGCTATGGTGGAATAACATGCTGTGATAAGACCAGACTTATATGATGCTGAATCGCAAGACTGCTGTTATGACGGGATACGATGCTGAATTGTGCTACTTCACTTAGTTATCGCATTGCTTTTCATCAGATATATAGAAGGCCTTCGTTTTTTCTATACAAATGTTAATGTACAACGAGGCCTTCGCATTGCTTTGTTTCAGTAGAAACTATATTTGACTTGACAGTTTTGTTTTCATGCATTTTGTTTTATTATATTAGCATGGCCATTAAGGTCCTATTTCGAAAAGAAAAAAAAATTGGTACCCAAATTATCTGACAAGTAGTGAAACCGAAGAGAAGCAACTTACCACGAGTATACTAAGAAGAGATCCAATGAGGGCCATCACAAGACCTAGGATGTGCAGTATAACTCAGAATCACATGTTATACATTGACAACGAACCAGGAAAAAAATGAAGATGCATAGGTCTCCTGTGTATTTTAAGAAAGTATTTCCACTGCCTAATAAAATCAAAATTCTTGTGAACCTGCTCAATACTCCCTCCGTATCGGAAATAGAAGACGTTTTAGACAAGGTTTGAGTCAAACATTGGGAATATAAATCATCTATAACTTTTAAATTGTTGAGTTTACAAATGTAAAAATTATATGAATAGATTTGTCTTGAAAAATATTTTCATAAAAGTATACATATATCACTTTTCCATAAATATTTTTATAAAAACAAAGGGTCAAAGTTGTGTTTTGGAGACCGTGTCGCTGTCCTAAACGTCTTCTATTTCCGATACGGAGGGAGTATGAGCAAATAAAGATCAAATTGTTTCTGAAATTTAAAATGAAGCATGTTTTCTCAAGATTTCTGAACATCAATGACGGCTATGTTTTAATATGTTATTAACAAGGTTAAACATACAAAAGTTATTGATAACTACAGATGCAGACAGTACACCAAGTTTAAGCATAATCGGCCAGTTACGTACCAAAGAATGGCAGGAGAAAGGCAATGCATACGCTTGATGCAACAAGTGTAGTCCGCAGCACAACAGAGAAGACTCTATCTGTCAGAAACCCTGCTGGACGCAACTCTTCTATGCTCCGAGCCAATGGGTTTATCACCAAAGAATATCTGCAAGTGGTTAAGGATGAAGCTATCCATTAAAGGAGTAAGACAATTTCAGAAACACAATGCAGTCCTAAAACCCTCAAGTTTCTGAAGTGATAATTAAGAAGTGTAAGGATACTTTGTGAAAGGAATGATCACCTGAAACAGAAAAAAAAAGGCACAATGAGGGTATATGTGAAGGAACACAAAGGGTTGTCAGTTAATTGAACCAGGGCAATCCACAAAAAAAAAACCATAGTTACCGTTGTCCACAGTGCAACTTTTGACACAAATGAATCTTTTGGTAGATTCAAAATTATTTGTGACAGTCTTATCTCCAAACATGAGGTAGCCGATAACAGCTATAGCGCCATAAATTGCGGTGCATATTGCAAAACTGAACGGCTCGATCAGACATGACAATGAGAAAAATCATTACCGAACAACAAGAGTTACTCCCATCACAATGCAGTTCAAATTGACATATAGTTATCTACGTACCATATGTAGAGTGCCCTGTTGAATTTTGTGCGATCGGACATTGACTGATAGATATTTGGAAACACTGAGTGTCCAGCGTAGCAAAAACCATAAATGCCAATGGCAAATGGTATACCATCCCACTTCACTGCTTTCCCTGCCATATGGAACCCTACATTGCCAGTAGCACCAACCAAACCAACAGATAGGAAAACCAGAAAAGTTGCAAACACACCGCCTGCTGAAGGAATAATTAGGTATATCAATCAACTTTTCAGTTATAATATGAACGACAAATTGAGAGAAATGAAATTGGAAGAGAGCAGCAAGACCTGAAAGGTAAGATATTACTCGAAGGTCTCGCAACCACACGCTGGGCAAGACAACAAGAGCAAATAGAACTCCAAAGAAGTGCCTCCCATCGGCATGAATCCCATTCCAATCGAAAGTGGTGCTCGTGAAAATTGATGCCAGATTATCACCTTCCAGAATAATGAACTCCACACAAAAAGACTGCAGTAAAAAAGCATAGATAATTCGAGTGTGAAAAGAATGCAAATCCTATATTTAACCACAAATAACAGCAATAAAAAAACAGGTTATGCAAAATATAAGCCAGGGAAAATATGTTTCTTACATAGAGCTCGGTATACAGAACTATCTGCAAAGACAAAACGCAAACATTAAATGGTTAGTCTTACAAAACTCCAATCTTACACAGATCTCAGTATACAGAACTATCTGCACAGAACTTAACAGAAATGAGAAGCCGGCCGATCCTTCCAAAGGCAGCCTCCCCAATATCTGGGAAGGTTTTCACACCATCTTTACTCTCAAAGCAATACTTCAGGAGAACTCCAGTGTAGCAGCAAACCACAGCGAAAAAAGCCAGAACCACAAGGCTGGCCCATCCAGCCTCACGGATCGTGTAAGGAGCAGAGAAAATGCCAATGCCAGCAAGCACGTTGACTCCTGCCAACGACAAGGCAAAACATGAGACACGTTCAATCCTAGGAAGATTCAGTAAAAGTGGCATTTCAGCTACAGTAAATTGCAAGGACCGAACTTGTACCATTGAACACGGTTTGCGTCAGATTGCATCCCGGAGTGATTGGGGCCTGTTGCAAACTGCCTGAGAGTTTCCCATCACTTAGCACTGAACCGAAGAGCTCTGCTTCTGCAAGCAAGTTCTTGGCTGACTCTTGTTGCTTCCCCTGTGTCTTGTCCGCCAGAAGAGGCAGCTTCAGGTCGGAGTCCAGGCCACTGCCGTCACCGCCGCCGACTTGACCAAAGCCCGGAGGCGCAGCAATGGTGTAGGTGTCAGTCGCTTCCCTAGTGGGGTTGGAAATTAAATTAAACGACATGTCAGATGTGAACACAAGATCGTGTATCAATCGTTTCGGAACAAGATCGCCCGCGGCTTCCGAAGTAGGAACGAGATCGTAGAGAATGCACGCACGCCGCGCACGGACGTACCGAAAGCTCCGCGGCCACCGCTGGGAGTTCAACGAGCCCGCCTCCGCCTCGTCCTCGCTGTCGCCATTCCTGCCTAGTAGCGGCGGCGGCGGGACGTCCTCGATGTCTCTGTCCTCCTCCTCCTTCTCCATCACCGAATGCTCCTTCTCCATCACCGAACGCTCCTCCTCCCACTCCGCCGCCATCTCGCCCTACCTCACGCGCGTTAATGTGCCCTGGTTTGGAGGAGTGAAGCGAACTCGTTTGGAGGGGAGGACGAAGACGGCTGGAAATCCTTTTAGGCGCGGTGCGGCGGCGGAGGAGGAGGAAAGGGGCGGCGCCGAAATATAGGGAAGCGCCAGGGTTTTTTTTTGCTACCGTTTTGCCGGCCGGAACCGTCCACGTGCGGTTTGGCGGTAACCGGTTACCGCTCGTTCCCACACCAAACAGTTTGAATTTTGAATTCAAACGACGCAGTGCAAACGGTCAGCGAACGGAAACTGTCCGACCTAGTCGGTAACCGCCCCAAACCGCCAGTTACTCTTTTTTTTTCTTGAAACAAATAGCAAACTTGAAATTCAAATTGCATGGGCTCTTAACGGGTCGGCTGGTTTTTTTTTTTCAAACTTGTACACGTCAAAACAAATAGCAAACGAACTTCAATTTGAAAAAAATTTACATCATTCGACTCTATAAATCATGAACTGTTTTTAGGAATTTTTTTCAACATTTTCGATTTTTTAAAATTCAAATTTGAATTCAAACCGGTACCGAAACCGAACCGATGGTGACGATAAGTCCGGTAACCTTACCGTTCGGTTTCGTAAACACTGGGAAGCGCACGCGCGCGGCGAGACTGCTCGATCGGAGCAGTCCAGTTGGCTTTACTAGACGCGCGCGGTGGAGAGGCTGACGTGGGGGCCCGTGAGGCCGTGATCGACGCGTCAGCCGCTGCCTGGTGCCTGGTGGGGCTGCCCTGGGGCTCCGTGACCTGGCGGTGTACTTGGATTTGGGTGTTTTTTTTGGATGGCCTGAAAGTACTAGGTGGCATGCACTCATGCAGCGTGAAGGACAGAATGAGTGAGTTTTATCGTACATGACCAAAGCGTTCATGCATGCATGAACAAACTGCCAAAGAAATTTTCATCATGCATGATGCATGCATGCACAAAAATTCATAGAACAAAAGTTTCACAAACAAAAGAAAGATACATATAATATGTAATGGCTGAAATTCGTAGGAACCAAAGCGTTTGGATAAGGATTACTTCTACTGTGACCTCTATGTATACACATGGTATTGGTAGCAGCACGGAAAAAGGTAAAATACATTGTGCAGCAATAAAACTAAAATAGCTAGCTAGAGTATATATGACTATCATTGTTTACGAACTAATTAAATTGCCGTGGCAGGAAAAGGATTAAATTATTCCCTGAAATAATCAGATGCATTAGCTAGTAGGAGGAGTACTAATAACTTTGAGCTGTACTATATTTAACCAGCCAGCATGAATGATACAGATATGATACACAGGATCAACGAGCGAGAGCACACACTGCACCTCTGTCAATTTCCTTGTCCTACTATCTTCACCATGCACGGGTTCGGTGTGCATAGGAGGAGTAGGTAAGATCAACGACATAGACCCTCTACATATTTGCATGGAATTGTTCTTTCCAGACAGATATAATTATCACTGACAAGATGGAACAATGCATTATGCTGCATGGTACTACACTACCTCGACATGTATAATATCTATATAGGTGTCCAGAGATCACGTCCAATAAGCTACCAGAGCTCCTAACGACTACTGTATCTCGTTCGTGTCACGGTCACGGCTACATCAATGGGATACCACACACAGGCCGGGTTGGATGCGCATCACTGGACCGCCCGGTCTGGCGTGCACGACAAAAAATAACCATACACACACAGTACGTAGCAATCATTTCCCTGGCTCTACGTTATCGCTGACAAGACCGTTGGTTCGCTCGACAAGAATCAGCTATAGTAGCTCTACGCGACTAGTACACCTCTACTAACCCTGCTGCGTGAGGGAGAACGTACATACAGATAGTACACTTCTATACACAGTACAGCACCGGATCGAGCTAGCTAGATAGCTACATATGCATCTATCATATATCACTGGCCTGATGTGCACGTACAGCTAGCTAGTTATATACGGAGTATGGAACAATGGTCACTGATGGCCGGACGTGCTTTTAATTTGCTAGCTTGCTTTGCAATTGCAAACCATTTTTTAAATGTACTAAGTACCGCTCAACTTTATTAGTGGGCACGTAATAATATGCATGGACGACGACGCCAAGGACAGGGAGGAAGGGAGGAAAGAAGCGGTCCACTCAGACGATCGATCGGAGTATCGGACGGACAGGGCAGCTTTTCGGCTACGTGACAAGTACTACGCGCGGCGTATTTGGTGACACGGATATATGAAAAGCTGTCGGTATGCCATGTGCCAAGTGTGTATCGTGCGAATTAGCATGCAACAGCTAGCTACTATGGTATATGTAGGCACACATACAGTCACATAGATGGGGAATAGAGTGGAGCAAGAATCCTAATATATATATATATATATATATATATATATATACACACACACGAACTCCTACGAACATGCATGGCCGCAGCTGCAACAAGCTCGGTAGCTCCTGGAAATTTAGTTTTCCTTAAAGATAAAATATGCTGAAATTTAGGGCCTGTTTGGTATAGCTCAGCTTTACTAATGAAGTTATTTTTTTAGAAAATAGCTTTATAAACAACTCTCTAGGTGAAGTTGAGCTATTTTGGAAAAAGTGTTTGGCAAAACAGCTTCATCAACAACTTTATGCATGCATGTGAGAGAGAAAGTGGGGAGAGAGTTGTGATAAGCTACTATTTTCAACTTCATCCAACTCACAACAACTTTATAAAGCTATAATAAACTGTACCAAACAGACCCTTAGTTTTCCTCAAAATAAAATCTGCTGAAATTTAGTGCATGCTTTGGTAGCTCGATAGCTCTTGTTGGAAACGCTGGCTGCCGTCGGATGGGCTTTGACGCCGGATACAGGACCCCAAGTTACGCCCGGACTTGCCCAAGGAACCTTACCCAATCTGAGCCCATCCCAGACCAGGGCTTGATTGCTGCGGCGCTCTTGAGTTAGCAACTCGACTTGGACGCCTTCCGCAGCCAACCAAACAAATGGCCTGCTGAACGAACTAGCAACTTACACCAAACAAATCGCATGAATGCATGATGCACGACCTGATGAACGAACTGGCAGCTTACACGAGCAGAGATCGTGGATGCTCAGACCCTGAGCTCAGGCAACAATTGATTGCAGTACAATTTCGTGCACTGTAGCATAAGCCATAACATATCGCAGAAACATCGCATTTGTACAGTTAACAAAAAATACATTACAGCGCGACCCTGCTCATAATCAGCCACAGCTCACAGGTGCATTTGTACATGACAGAGCAGTCTGTGCTAACATTTTGCCAGAAGCCACAGGCTCATAATTTACAGAGTCCTCCACGGTCACAAACAACGTAGTCACACTCACACCCTTCGATGTCAGATGTTTATAAGTCAATGTAATAATGTATTCTTTTTTCTTTTCTTTTTTCAAGTAATCTATAGGCACATATTGCCATCTGAATATACAACATGAACGTAGCTACTAGTTAACTTACAACCATTCAATCTATAGTCAGAGGCTTCATCACGCTTTGATTGAGATTCGAGTTACCTTCCACAAATCCACAGATGGGCTTTGATTGAAATTCAAGTTACCTTACCCACATCCACAGATGGCACCCAAGCTCAATTCACCGTAACTAGTTTTGCAACCTCCTTCAAGAACCAAATAGGACTAATTCACAATAGTCGCTCTGTAGCACAAGAAAACACAACTCTACTCTTCAGGTTCAGCTGAGAAATCTGGCTCATCTGGCTTCGCTAGCTTAGGCAACTCTTTCATGTTCTGAGGTACTTTTCTAGTCCTAGCTATGAATTTTAGAGCAAGACTATTCTTGGGCGGAGAATCGTCTTCTTCGTTATCCACTTCATCTAATCTTATGGAATTGAACGACTCCCTCATACTCAGGTCCTTTGCCATCTTCCTCCTCTTGTACCGTCTCCAAGCAGCTTGGATGAAGCATGAGGCCCATGTTCTCCAGTGGTGCGAATAATACCGGAAAGTGTGTTGCAACTTCTTGCTGTGCAGCCGCCTGAACTGACTGGCAACAAACTTGAGATCCTCGGCCTGGAGTGCAAATGCCTCCACTTCTATCAGTGCCTTCACTGTCCGAGTGGATGATGGCAAGTTCGTAGTAGGCCTGGGAACAAGAGCCCATCCAAGAAGTTCCTCGCCACAGAAATCACCAGGTTTTAGGGTAATTGAATTGAAAAAGCCAGTGCGGCCACCATTTGTTGTGGAGCTTTCCAGTTTTCCACGGATAATGAAGAGCATCTCAGTCACTGGATCACCTTCACGGACAATGTATGTGCCTTTTGTGCAGAGTGATGATACAAGACGCTCACAGATAGCATCAAGGAGCTGATTATCCATCTGGGAGAAAAATGGAACCTGCAAAAATGTGATATAAAGCGAGATTACCATGCAATTACGTCGAAAGCAATATATAGTGCAAATTTACAAGGAACCGTTTTCGGGGGGGGGGGGGGGGGGGGATATGTATTTTGATTGCTATAAAATATGAGTACGGCAGGTCGATAACACTCATTGTACCACGGCAATTCTTAGCTACAAGTGTATCCTACAAATGAGAAGCAAATCACCTAAAATTTCTCTAGCGACACTGGAACTATGATGCCCACTTCTGACATAAAAAAGATACCACATAAATTCATGATTATTGTGGTGATAGACAAGTTTGATATATGCAGAAATCAAAAGGTGGTAACCATCATCCATAAGACAACCATAGAAGTTTCAAAAGTTCACTTCGCATGTACATTGACAAAAGCATGTGAAAGTATTTACCCGTCGAACAAGACCCAGGCAAAGGTGGCGCTTAATGTCACGACGAAGGTCTGCAGGCAGAGCCTGCAATATTGACTCTTCATTGACACCCTAGTTGCAAGCCACTTGTACTGGATAAATCGTCTCACCCTTTCCCGCAGTTCACAAGGAAGTTGGCGATGTCTCATCCATTCCTCAGTATCTCTTTGCTTTAATCTCCATTCCTCAACCCTCACAGTAATAGATTGCAGGTAGGTCTTGACAATAATCATCACATTGTAAGACAGAAAATTCCAAATTAGGTTCAAATTAATACATTTTTCAAAATGATTATTAGCGCTCACATATATAAAAAAAGTCTAAAATACGAAGCATGCAGTTGAGTGGATAAAAAGTACCTGCACATTTCCAATCAAATGCGCAAACAAGATAAGACCAAGTACCGCCAAGAATATACAGTACAGTGTCTCACCAAGATAGGTACTCACAGTAAGAGTCTGACCGTAGCAGCTATTTGAAAATGAAAGCAATATATAACACGTTAGCAAAAGCACACAAAGTTATTAACTTTGATGAACTGGTAAAGTAAAAAAAGATGAGCGTGAAGACAAACTAAAGAATTACTGTTGAACTTTCAAAGCATAAGCATAAGCATGAACATGAAATTGCAAATTCAAGAGTAAGATCCCAAAATTTTGCTGAACACATGACTATATGTTGTTCTTATCAAGGTCCTCAACCAATATGGTGGAGTTAAACAACATTTGATTTATGCAAGGAACACGTAAAATAAGTTTCCATCTGGCACTCTAATTGAACCATAATTATGAAAATGCCTGCTAAGAACATACCTTAAATTTTGCAACCCCCACCAGAGGGAATAGAAATACTTCATTGCAAAACTTTGAGCAGGGGCTTGATTAGACAATGCAGGCTGGAACATGCCAAAATCAAAACTAATAGTGTCATCGCTAGCATTACATTTAGTGAAGACAGCAGTTGTACTCGCCCAAGTAGCATTCAGTGCCGTGTCACAATCTAGGTACTTAATATCACAATCCGTTTCATTCAAGCAACTTGTCTTCCAGCAGAATGTCTGGCGATCAACAGATAGCAGATACCATAGTGCACCTAGCACCTGAAACAAGAGGAACAAGAGATGAACAGTTTGCATCACATCTAACAATTAGCTAATACAAGATACGGAATGATGAAACCAGTTAAGTGTACGAATATCATACATGACTAGCTATCAGATATAGCACCATGTTGTATGCAGCCCCTTCCCAAGCAGTCTTTGCAACAACTCCAGTAGCTTTGACAATTTCATAAGTTAAGGGGAATATGAGATACAATCTTGGAAGATATTGAGCAAGAACTATGAGCACCAGAATGTTATTGTTGTGCTCAGCAGAGGAATACTTTATGGCTGGTATCACAAACCAGACAATAATCTGCACAAACAGTGGAAGATGTGTAAGTTAAAGGTACAGTCCAAACTGGAAACAGATAATAACGATAAGAGGGTCACATGCCAATGTTTTTGTATCGAATTTTTAGAAATGAAGTTCACCGTAGACCGTAGTTGAATATGGTGCCTATTTAGCAAGGGTAATCTTTTATGGAATGCCTTCCTTTCAGATAATCAGGCTAGGATGGTAGAACCCGGAAATGATTGTAATTATTGTCTTAAGTGTTACCTGAGCAGCTCTATATATATATATATATATATATATATATATATATATATATATATATATATATATATATATATATATATATAACAAGTTTTTAAGAGTTAAAGGAGCCTGCCTCCCAGCCCTTCACATTGCAACAGAACAGCATAAAGTTATTACAATCCCAGGTTCAAGTTAACATACATCTATACCTAGAATTATTAGCATAGTATCTGAATTGCAACTGCATGGTGAGCTTTAGTAGTTTGGTAGTATGTAAACAATAATTGCCTAAAATAAGATCAAGAATAGCAAATACTCGTGACAAACCAGCTTATCAGCAAGGGTTATAAGTAGTATACTATAATTAGTAAGAACAAAAAACAATATAAGTACCAAGTTACCTGTGGCAAAGGCAATGCAGCCGCCACATCAACAATAAAGTCAGATCTGATATACTTGCACGCAATTTCCTTGGGATCTGTGACAAGATCTCCTCTTCCAAACACCCTCAGAGTCGAGCTCGGGTTGATATATGCTGTTCTGAACTTTATTATGATGTGCAGGACATACAATAAATCGGCAATCGACCTGAAGAATGTAACACCAACGGCGAAACGGGTGTCTGTTCCGATACAGAATTTGGGGCTGCCGTAGCTGATCTTGGGCACATAGAAGTAGAGGGGGTCTATAAATAGCGCGACATAGCAGGAGAAGAGGAAGATGCGGTTCCATGTCAAGATGAAGTCGCTTGACGGATCAAAAATTTTGTTGTACCACTGCTCATCGCTCGCGACAAAGGCCCTGTGCTTCTTCGAGGTCCCCACGCCTAGCTTGCTAGCAGCGAGCCCCGCCTGCTTCTGGTGAAGCGGTACGGGTACGGGTGGCCTCATTGGCGAGGGGCCCGGCGCATCAGCTGCTGACCCCCGAAAAATTCGGGAGACTGCTCTGGTGCTGCTGCTCCACCACGCAGCGAACAAATCGCAGTCCATCGGCGACATGGAACTTGACTGCTAGCAGCGTAGAAACGGAAGACCAGGGCGGAACTAACCCTCGGAGCAATCCATTGGAGCGAGCTTCCTTACCAGCAAAGAGGAGAAATACATCCGAGCCCCGTGTGGATCTGCACTTCAGGGAGGAGGACGAAGGTCGCCGCGGCGACGGTGGAGGAGGACGAGCGAGGGGACGGAGCGCGAGAGAGAAACTGGCCGCTACGTGCTCCGGCGGAAGGAGCGTGGCCGATGCGCCAGCGGGCGGCCAAGCGAAGAACGGCTTCGCTTGACGGCGCTCGTGGCGGGCGCCGGGAGGCCGGGACGAGTACCTGGCCGCCGGCGAGGCGCGAATCCGGGATCAGGAGAAGGCAGGAGCGAGGTGGACAGCGAAGCGAGTCGGCGCCTCGGCGGAGTATCGAGGAGAGCCGGCGGCGAGGAGTTCGAGGAAGGAGCTGGGCGGGCGCGCGTGGGACGATGGGAGCGGAAACTCCCGGACCGGATCGGTGCGGATGCGATCATGCGGACGCTTCGCCTCCGGCTTAATTAGGTGTTGTTTGGATCTATTAGACATGGTCTAAATTTTAGGTCTAGAGTTTAGTATTTATTGTAGGTCTAAAGTTTAGACTCTAGAGCATATAAACTTTGGTGTTTGAATCTATAGTCTAAACTTTAGTCCAAGGTCTCTTTGGCACATTTTAAGTTTGTTTAGCATCTGTTTTGGTGCTAAAAGTTTTAGACCAAATTTTAGACCCTGTAATTTTAGACCAAATTTTAGACCCTGCCATTTTAGACCAAATTTTAGACCCCTGTTTGGATCCATTTGACAAAAAGAAATGCTAAAAATGCATGATCCAAGCAGGGCCTAGTCGCCGAATTGATGAAGGCATGAGAGGTTAAAACCTGGAGTTAGTGGTGCAGTTTTCACTGTGGCAGCTAGTGCTAAGAGCGCGGATGGTGAATGCATTTTTCTTGCCGAGACTTGTCTGGAAATAGAGTTTTTCGCTAAGTAAATACTAGCTCTAAGTTAATTCATGGTCGTCTAGCAGAGAGAGATTGTCTGAAACATGGTGTTGAAAGAGAAGAGTACATAATGTACTTTACTATGAAATTATCTCTTGAGTTCACGCTAGTCTTTTATCTTTTACACTATTTAATAATTAAAAAACTCATGAGCTAGCAATAAGCAACATCATTAGATACAACTTTAGTGCAGGTTTTATTACATTGTTTTGAAGTTCGTCATGTTATTTAGAATAGAATAAAACTTAAATAAAACACTCATTCTTAATGTAAAGTTTCATTTCATGGTTTCGTAAATATTTAATTGTATTATTTAGAGAAAGTTAGTAGTTATGCCAAGGAAATTTCATTCAAATAAAATTTATTTTCTCTCTTTCTTTATTAAAAAATTATATTTTTATTATATGTGACATGCTATTAAATATGAATGGAACTTCAATAAAATTTTCATTGAGAGTGGACTAATAAAGTTTAGCGGGCCAGTTGTCGCCGTCTCAGTGGGAGGGAGACGAGCGTTCACGTAGAACGAAGTTGATTTGACTTGTAATTGAAGTATCGATATATATACCAGTGGAAGGACACGCGTCATCGCGTCCATTTGCAAATTCAATCGGATCTTTAATTTTTGCAGGATGTGCATAGGCTACAAAGATAGACAAATGTAACAAATATTGAGTAGCCTCTGGCGAATCTTAAGTAGCTGTTGGTATCACAAAGGGTGTTTAGCATTAGCACTGAGGCGTCTGTGGAGTTTTTTTTTTATCACAACTCCAACGGTTTTCTAAATAGGTTTAACATTCTTGTTTTTGCAAAAAAAAAAAATCTAAAAATCTCATATCCAACAGTTTAACAATTAGGCTTGATATTTTTGTTAACTTGACAAGTACCGGTTGATATTTAGCATATATCAAACTACGGTTCGTTTGACAATCGCCTCACGCGCTACTTTCGCACGATATTTTCTCCTCGTGGTACAATTTTTAGTTTTATCAAGTGAATAATAGGAAATCGTTGGAGATTGATACTTTTTACCTTTGTCATATTCATTTGGGACTTGGTAAGTTCTTAATTTTATCAAACAAAAAATACAAAATTGTTGGAGTTGCTCGGCTACTCCATCAATCTATCCGCCATCATGGCTGATACTGTCTATTGCCTTCGTGAGACGATATTTGTACAATGCAAATTCAATCTGTAGCTTAAGGTTGCTCATAATTTGCATGTTGAATGAAGGCACGTCCTCCCGCATTTTCTGTCCTATGATTATCTTGAGACTAGTCCTCTCATCCTTCACCTAACATTTTCTAAAATCTAAAAGAAGGTGAGCCGGCATGTTTGATTAACAAAGCAAGTCACAATTAGAGTGAGCAGAGTGGTTAGAAAAGCAATGATGGAAAAAGGAAAAAAGGAAAGTGAGAACTAAAACATAGGTAACAAACATATTCAAATACATAAAGAAAGGCAAAAAAATATATGAGAAGAAGGACTTGCTCCTCTGATAATCGAAAAAAAAGAGACATGTGCCTCATTAAGTTAGTATCTGCAAGCTTAGTTGGAAGCAAAATACAGATGAGACAATTGTACTTAATCGAAGCAGAGATGTATATAGGGCGATAGTAAACTCAGGCAGAAACCTTCATATATTATGAAAATCTCAAGTATGAAAACCAAAAGCATAGGTCAGATTACTCTTGAAAGAAATTGAAGCCTACATGAATTTCTTATAGCCCATATAACAATATGAAAACGTTAAAATAGGACCATATGTTGGCAAAAGTTCCTAGCATATGCATGTTGAGTAAACACATTTAGCTCTACATGCAGGTTGTTCGCAATAAGAATATAACGATGGAGATATACATGTATAGGATGTGTATATTACCTATGCATAGGTGTATAGTCAGTACATCAGGTGAAAGGCCATAGGCTCTCGTCTCTTTGCATGTTGCTAAATGCTAATACATCGAAATCAGGGACACCACAGAGGTGTATGTTACATGAGGTGGTAGGTTGTATATTACATTGGGCATACTTGGATAGTTGTCGATGGCGTTGTTAAAGTCTTCTCATTATGTAGGTGCACGATCAGAGAGGCCATGGTTCCCAGCTAGATGATTATGTTTATGTAGCATACAATGTTAGATGTATGTAGTTAGACTAGAGGAATGTTATGTTGTTGTGACAAGAATGTTTCACCATCGAAAATCTAACCGAACTAAACCTGAGCATAAATGGAATTGGTCACCCAAATGAAAATTGGTTGCAGGGTTGATATTAGGTAAAAGCAATGTTATATTTCAGATAGCAGAGTTCATAGATATATTTCAGAGCGAAGCTAATCCATAACTTTAGCTCAGAAATGCAAAAAGAATTTGAAGTACCACATATCTGCAATGCTAGCAAGTACTCCCTACGATGCTTTGACTCTCTAAGATTCTTGGAATGACTTGTAATTTGGGATGGAGGGAGTGATAATTACCTTGCTATGAAACCTAGTTGTCTTTACTATTTTGAAGACCGTTGTAGGCAGCAGTGGCGCTTGACCAGGTGCATTGTTCCTCCACTTTGTTGCAATCAAAGAGGCGGCACCTAGCTTGACCTAAAGGCAACATCATTGTCATGGTTAGAATCAATCATCGTCAAGGTACAAAGTGGAATATTAATACCAGGAGCAATCCCTTTTTGCCTTTGAAAGTTTATAATCCCTATTTCTTTTTTACCTTTGTGATTCAGATAGTCATCAAAGACATGCACTATTGTATACAACATGATCACCGAAAGCAATCAGGTTGGTGCATTGTGATGCTACGACCATTGCTTTCAGTTAAGTTTCTTCTATGCTCTTCGACCTTTTAAATTGTAAAACAAGAATATGTTATTAGTGTACCCCAACCTATCAGGCATTACAGATACATAGGTTTTTGGAGACCCTGTAAAATAAATATTTTAGTAGCACCTATAAGACAGGTCGAAAAATCGATAACAAAGAATAGTCCATGACATATGCAAGAGATGAATTGGAGAACATCATGAAAATGAAACATATTCAAATATTTACATGCCTCATCAGAATCAGTTATGCAGGAGTGGCTGAGCTCAAGTAAAATTTGTAAAAAATATTAAGCATCAATTTTGTTGGAATAACTCTGCATAGAAAAGATAAATCAAGAAGATAAAATTGGAGAAATTGTCAAAGAGATTCTGCAACACAAGGAGCAGAGCCTGCAACACAATTTTTAATTATCAAAGTGAGTGGTTAAATGCACAACTTGTTAAGGTTTGTTTTAGGAAGAGGACAACATTGTGGTAGGTATAGAGAAGAAAGTCAAGTAGTATGAGCTCAGGAAACAAAGAAACTTTAGAGCACAAGTAGGTCACCTGAAGAGCAGACCAAACGTTTGATGGTGAATATTCGATAGGGACAACAGAGATTCCAATATCATTACTGAACTTTGCAAAAGCTTCAACTTGTAACCTGCATAATTCATTAATGATGCTTACTTTAAGACTTGAGGTAGTATAATTCAAATTTGAATGATTAAGCTATATAGGGAATGCTTACTTTGGGAAATGAGGCAGCATGCCCATAGGTTGAGAGAGCACTATTTTTATATAGATACCTAGGTAGGAAAATAAATGTAGGAATGACTCCAGTTCTTGGTGAAATAAGTAAAAATTGCATGCAAAAATGAATCCAAACTTCACAGGAATTGTCCATAGGAATTAGCATGGATGGTTCAAATAAAAGAAATGTGGTAACATTAGCACAATCAGAACCTAAACATGTATTTTAACATATAGAAACATACTTGTTGGATGGAGCCTACACAGCTACACTGTATGAAAAAACATTGCATGAAAAGGTTGTTGTAAGGGCATGACAAAAAAGAAACAAGAAGAATTTCAGGAAGAAGGAAAGTGAGAGCAGCCTCAGGATACAATAAAATGGTGAGGTTGTTGTAAGGGTAGGATAATTAAAAAACAAAAAGAACACTACAAGAATATCCTACATCCATGATGTTTTGGTGATGACGATCTCAATTTTGGTCACGAAACTAGGGTCATTAATGACGAAATTGTGCATGTCGTCATGAATGATTGGTTTGGCCGTCAACCCACTTGTTCATTCATGACGAATTGGAAAATTCATCACACATATCTTATGAACTTCGTCATAGATGTGAAACTCAGTAGCTCCAACATTGAGGTCCCACCTGTCAGTTTTTATTTTCGTCATAAATAAAAGAGCTCAAATTTGCTAAAAAAATTGAGGTGTCTGGGATTCAAACCCGCTACCATAGAGTTGTGAAGTGGTTGGGCTAACCAGTAGGACACAAGTTTAGATGTGTTAGGAGGAGGGAACTTTATCTTTTTATTAGAGTTTAATTAGTTCATATAACCTGACGGCAAAATCATTCCCCTCATCACTCATTCGCGCCCAAATTTATTCATGGTTTATTAACCTGGCGGCAACATCGTCCCCCTCATCACTCATTCGCGTCCAAATTTATTCATGGTTTTTTTAATAAAAAAATAAAATAACAAAATATCTTACATCTTATCTTATACATAAGAATAGATCGAACCTGCAATCTGGTAAAGGAGAAAACAAACTCTTACCAATGCGTCACTTCTATATTTGTGTATGAAAGTGGATCTTTTTTCTTTTTGTTAACATACACGTAGATGTGATCTAAGCACACTGACACCGCTCAAGTTGATATGGTTTGTGTGTGGCACGCACATTTTACAAAAAATATATGTAGATGTTCAAACTATAAAGAGCGCAAAGTTGAGCCATGAAACAAAGTGTGTGAGACTAGTCAATTTACAACAAAATTTTCTCAACACTTTCTCAAATGTAAAAATGACCAACATAACAAATGTAGACCTTGATGAGTTGACCAAACTTAGTATTCATAACTTTTCTATTTGAGACCATTTAGGGTTTCAAAAACTGGTTTGGAGCTGTTAAAATTTAAAAATTCAAAATTCGAATTGTTCAAACTTTGTCAAATGAAAAGTTGACCAAAATAACTAATGTAGATCTTGATGAGTTGATCAAACTTGGTATTCATGACTTTTCACGTTAAGATCATTTATGATTTCAAAAACTGGATTTACATTGTTATTTTCAAAATTCAAAATTTGAATTGTCCAAACTTTATTAAATGAACAGTTAGCCAATATAACAAATGTAGATCCTAATGAGTTGATCAAACTTGATATTCATAACTTTTCTATTTGAAGTCATTTATGGCTTTAAAAATAATTTGAAGCTTTTATTTTTTTAAAATTAAAATTTTATATTCTTTTAAAGTTAGTCACATTTGTACATGAACATATTTCAAAGATAGATCTTGATTTTAGAAAAAATTATGAAAAAATCATTGTATTTAGAGTTAGTATGAGGGAGAACGACTAGTTATGAACAAGTGTGATTTCTTTTTTTAATCTACAGCGAAAATTTGTAACTAGTCATTTTCCATCATACTAACTCCAAATGTGATGATGTTTTTTCTAATTTTTTCTAAAATCAAGATATATCATTTTGTTGTGGTCTTACTACCATTAATTTATTCATATTTTCATACAACTTTGTTTGACCAATTTAAATTTTAAGACACTAAATGATCTCAGATTAAAAACTTTTCAATATAAAAGTATTAGAACTCATCAAGATCTACATTTTTTATATAGATCATTTTTACATTTAAGAAAGTGTTAATAAACATTAGTCACAAAATCATAAATCTCACATAGAGTTTATAAAACTATATAAGAGATTTATCAATTTAGAACTAAATTTTCCTCACACTTCTCAAATGCAAAAATAACCAATATAACAAATGTAGATCTTGATGAGTTGAACAAACTTGATATTTATAACTTTTCTATTTGAAGTCATTTAGAGTTTCAAAAACTGGATTTACGTTGTCATTTTCAAAAATTCAAAATTTGAATTGTACAAACTTTGTCAAATGAAAAGTTGATCAAAACAACTAATGTAGATCTTGATGAGTTTAACAAACTTGGTATTTATGACTTTTCTATTTGAAGCCATTTAGAGTTTCAAATACTAGTGTGAAGATGTCATTTTTAAAAAATTCAATATTTGACTTGGTCAAACTTCGACAATTGAGACACTAAATGATCTCAGATTAAAAACTTTTGAATACAAAGGTGTTATAACTCATCAAAATTTACATTTATATATATGATTTTTCTATTTAAAAAAGTATTAATAAATATTAGTAACAAAATGATGAATCTCACGTCAAGTTTATAAAACTATACAAGAGACTTGTCATTTTAGAACTAAACTTTACTAACACTTTCTCAAATGCAAAAAGGACCAATATAACAAATATAGACCTTGATTAGTTGACCAAACTTGGTATTAATAACTTTTCTATTTGAGACCATCTAAGGCTTCAAAAGCTTGTTTTGAGCCGTTAAAATTTAAAAATTCAAAATTTAAATTATTCAAACTTTGTCAAATGAAAAGTTGACCATAACGACTAATGCAGATCTTGATGAGTTTAACAAACTTGCTATTTATGACTTTTCTATTTGAAGTCATTCAGAGTTTCAAATAGTGGTGTGAAGGTGTCATTTTTTTTAAAATTTAATATTTGACTTGGTCAAACTTTATCAAATGAGACACTAAATGACCTCATCTAAAAAACTTTTGAATACAAAAGTGTTAGAACTCATCAAGATCTACATTTATTATATAGATTATTTTTTCATTTGAGAAAGTATTTATAAACATTAGTCACAAAATTATGAATCTTATATAAAGTTTATGAAATTATATGAGAGACTTATTAAATTAGAACTAAACTTTTCTAACCCTTTCTCAAATAAAAAAATGACCAATATAACAAGGGAACGTATCATGTACAAACCACAACTTTGTGAAAACCCGTGCAAACTATGACAAAAAAATTTATCTAAATTCACAAAAAAAAATCACACATGTACATGATACGATGATACATAACCTTGTAAAATATCTTGTCAAAACTCGACTTCGTTTGTTAGATATAAAAATAACAAATTTCTAACAAATCATCTGGATACCTTTCTGACTTGAAATTTCTTATTTTTATATCTCACAAATGAAGTCGAGTTTGGACAAGATATTTTATAAAGTTCTGTGTGATCATATCATCTTTATGTGTGATTTTTTTGATGAATTTAGACAAATTTTTTATCATGGTTTGCACGAGTTTTCATAAAGGTTGTGGTTTGCACCTGATACGTTACCATATAACAAATGTAGACCTTGATAAGTTGATCAAACATGGTATTCATAACTTTTCTATTTGAGACCATCTAGGATTTCAAAAACTAGTTTGGAGGTGTCAAAATTTAAAAATTCAAAATTTAAATTATCCAAACTTTGTCAAATGAAAAGTTGACCAAAACAACTAATGTAGATCTTGATGAGTTGATCAAACATGGTATTCATAACTTTTCTATTTGAGACCATCTAGGGTTTCAAAAACTATTTTGGAGGTGTCAAAATTTAAAAATTCAAAATTTAAATTGTACAAACTTTGTCAAATGAAAAGTTGACCAAAACAACTAATATAGATCTTGATGAGTTTAACAAACTTGGTATTTATAACTTTTCTATTTGAATCTATTTAGAGTTTCAAAAAGTGGTTTGAAGCTGTCAAAATTAAAAAATTTAACGTGCAACAAGCTAGAGCAAGAGAGCCTATTGCAGCCCATTGCAGCCAACCAGCAAGCAAGCACCACACACACTTCTTTAGTATCACCTCGCTTAGAGAGGTGGGAGTGAGGGAGTCTATGTCTATATAATAAGATGTAGACTTGCATGCATGTGCCACCAATGAGCTACTGTGGGAGCACGGTGCATAGTATTTATTTATATTAAATATATATAATCCGTGGAGGTTTGGTTGGGTGTTTCTTTTGGATTTTGTAGCTATGTTAGCAATTACGGGATTGAAGCAGATTTTAGTCTCTCGTAAAAAAAACAGATTTTTTAAGTGCGGTGTTATTTGACGAACGTTAGTCCCTAAAAGTTTGTTCTAGGCTACTTTTTAGAGTATGACCCAATCCTTTTTAGAGTATGACCCAATCCATGGAGGTTTGGTTGGGTGTTTCTTGTGGATTTTGTAGTACATTAGCAATTGCAGGATTGAAGCAGATTTTAAAGGTGCATTAGCAATTGCTGGGTTTCTGGGTTGATCTTACAGTTTTGTGTCAGTCCTATGCAGGTTAGACTATCGTAAGTCTATAGAGAAGGTAGAAATATGCATTAGTTCGGAGCTGAAGAACAAAATGAGATCTTGTTTTGTACAATTCTATACCAGTCATTTAGTGACTTGGAATTTGTTTTGTTTTTTTGTCACATTGTTGCTACTTTTGGTTCCTTCTTATTTTAATGTCATATGCCATTGTGTAACAGCGTAGAGTCATTTATTCTATTGTTTTATTCAGATGGAAGATCAAATTCAACGACCAACTACCTTTTCAAACGTTGCCCATGAGTTTGTCTTCAAGAAATACACAGAGTCATTTTTCTTCGCCAGGTCCTCCTTGAATCAGCTCTACCAGGCACAAGTTTTTGCTTATCTGAAAGACAAAGTTGGCCTTACTGATCATCAGGTAAATAATATTATTGCTGTTGGGGGTAATTGATCAACTGGTTTTACCTTCATGGAGAACGACAATTCATACCATATCTTGACCAGTGCCCACTTATTCGAAAAATTTTACTCAGATCGAGTGGAAGTCAACGTGAAACAACTGAACCGTTGGTTTGAGGTTTCAGTTGCGTGTTAGCAATATGAGCAGAACATGGCCAGGGATCTTCCAGAGTTGTACAATGACTCCACAGTAGATCCAAAACTTTACAGCTTAGCCACCATCGAGAGGTTCAACTCATGGAAGGATCTGATGCTTCTAAGGGTCAGCAAGAATTATTTGTATGCTCATAACAACTAGAATGTATGTTCAATGCGACACCCCCCAATTCTTCCCTGTCGAAACATTCCGACAGCTCCAAGTGATGTTGTAATGCTTGCCTGGCCTCCGTGCCAGAGGACACACCACTTATTGGTCATATCATTTCAAAATCCAGGGTGTACGGTCTGTTAGAATTGATCTCTCACCGTTTAGGCCCAACGACCTAACGGACCTTAGATCTGCGCCCTGATCGGGGGCGCCCAACCTTGTGGTTGGTAGGACCCCGTCGCACAGCGTTATATAGATGAGGTGGGGGTCAGGGCGCTCAGTACAACGTACGAGGTTGACTGTGCCGCCAGACTCCCCACCGACATTCTAAACCCTAGTCCGATCTGAGAAGGGGCGCTGCGAGCGACGAGATACCCCATCGACGCAGGCGAGCACCCAGATGCAGGAGACGGCCACGCCTACCACGACCACCGATGCTGCACGCGTGGAGGACAACGGTACACCGACGACCATGGCGGCCACCGGCTCCAACTCTAGCCCGACTCCTACCGCCGCCGCCACTGCACCTCCGGTCGACGGATCCGGTCGGTACTCTACCGTCTCTCTCTACCGTCTCTGTGCATCAAGAATTGCATCTATTCTATCAACTCGAACTATTTTCCCTAATGGATCTGCCTCCCAGCGATCCTTGAATCCTAACAATGGTATCAGACGCCTCCTGAGGAGGGGATCTAACCTTTGGGAAATGAATCGGATCTACTCAGATCTAACCTTTGGGAAACCCTAACCCTAAATCTCAAGAATAGAGGTTAGGGAAAGGGAAAGAACACACGAACATCGGATCGACCTGATTGAACGTAGAAACGAAACCCTAACAGCAAACGGAACCCGATCCGAATCGAAAAACAATAACTCAGCACCCTACCCTAGAACACAAAACCAGATCTGAAGATCCACACGAACACACAAAGAAACTATTGACGGTCCTTAGCGTCAACTTTTTAAGCAATTATAAACATGATAATTGCATCAATCAAATATAGGGCCTGTTTGGGACGGCTCCGCTCCACGTTTTTCAGCTCTGCTCCATGTTTTTTAGCCAAACAGTTTCAACTCCACGCACGCAGCTCCAGAAAAAAAGGTGGAGTTGTAAGAGCACCTAAAGAGGTACTCCACAAACTCCTTTTTTTTGTGGAGCTGCTTCACAGTAGAGTTTGCAGAGTATAGTTTGTGGAGCAGTCCCAAACAGGCCCATAATATCTAGAAATATAGGGCTTTAATTAACAATTTCCATGAGTTTTTGGTGTTTTATTATTTCCAGGGACTATTCAAGAAAAGAGCAATAAAGAGAATCAAATCAGAGAATATCTCAAATAAATTTCGTGGAGAAACACCTGCCATTCTACTCAAGGAGGATCCCGCAGACACCAGAGCGAAGCAGGGCCCCGGACCCCACCATGTGGGGCCGACCGACATGGGGTGGGGCCGACCGACACCCCCCTGGGTCCGCTGGCCGCCGTCTTCTGGAAGCTTCCTCCACCGTTGTTGACGGTCCTTAGCGTCAACTTTTTAAGCAATTATAAATTGAATAAATGGATCAATCAAATATAATATCTAGAAATATAGGGCTTTAATTAACAATTTCCACGAGTTTTGGTGTTTCATTATTTTCCATGGACTATTCCAGAAAAGGAAATAAAGGAAAGCAAATCAGAGAAGATATCGAATAAATCCCGTAGAGAAACACCTGCTAAAATACTCAAGGAGGATCCCGACACTGGAGCGAAGCGGGGCCTCAACCCCTGCCAGGTGGGGCCGGCCGGCATGGGGTGGAGCCGGGAGGCACCTCGGGGTGCCCGCTGCCCGCTGCCCGCCGTCTTCTGGAAGCTTCCTCCACCGCCTATGAGGAGTCATCTCAGCCCTACGTGAAGTCGGTTTGATCCAACGGCTGTCGTGCATCTCACCAGACTATAAATTGGAGGGCATACCCCCCTGGAGCATCCCATCTGAAGCTCAGATCATTTGGAGATCCATTCAGTCTAAGTCATAGAGATCTAGTCATCCAGAGCCATAAACCCTAGTTCATCTAGAACACTTTTTAGTTCATAGCATAGCCTAGTTAGATTCAAGAGTAGAGGAAGTCAAGATTCGATCTTGGACTCCCGACGTTGTTAAGAGATTGGAGTCTAGTACAGTTCTTATTCTCTTTTAGTATTTATCTATAGTTGTATGATATTTATAAGCAACATTATTCTTCATTAATATGTTCTTGTTTACTTTGTTCATTGTCTACGTTAATATATCTAGTATAGTTAGTTTGCTATTGAGTTCATGCACATGTTCGTATAACGCTCGTCTATTTGATCATATGGCGAGTGATAGGCAATATGTAGGCGTGGTGCTTAGATACATTGGTTATCTGTGGATGCCACCAGTTGTGCCGGATCGTGGGGTAGATCATGGACGTGACGGGTCCATTGAGTCCTTTGTAGGCCTCCCCCATACAGTGGTTTGGTAGGGAGGAATTGTCAGGTTGAGGATATCTTATTATATCTGAGGTTTCTGAACTCAACTCATCCTGTTCATGGCCCTATTGTGGTTGGAAATATTAGTAGTATTACTTAACAATGATTACTAGATGTACTTGCACTAACTAGCGTAGCTTTGACGGTAGCTAGAATACTTAGGATGTTATTTCTTTATTACTGGTATTAGACGACGCTTGTGTAGTGACTAGAATGCTCTAGATAACTTTATCCTTATTATTATTATGATGATGACTAATCTATTTACCCTATATCATATATATTTATCATGTGTGAAAGACCAAGTTTGGTTTTGGTTAATTGATGACACCCATGGACTAACCCTATGGCTTAAGCATGTGATCTAGCTAGGGTGTTCCAAACAGACAAGTGGAGCTAGATGAAGGATCATGATGGATCAAGTGCTTCATGACTAAGGAAAAGAAGAAAGAGAAAAACAAAAATGAGCTCAAGGCAAAGGTATATCATAGGGTCATTTTTTGTTTAGTGATCAAGACACTATAGAGAGTATGATCACATTTAGGATAGATAGCCGTACTATCAAGAAGGGAAAACTCGTTTCGATTACGGTTATCATGTGCCACTAGGTTTGCATTGCATTCATTTAAAATGAACCTACGTGACATAAAACTTGAAACAAATCTAAGAAAATATCTTTGTAAAGGCTAACACAGGTGAACAAGTGATGGATCATAAGGTGTTAGCAAATGGAAGCTTGGAGAAGAAGAGGCAGCTCGGTTTGGAACAAGACAGAGCTCCGGACGCTAGTCCGGATGCTAGCAAGGTGTTGTTCGTACCATTGCATACGCGTACGGAAGCATACCCTAGGGCTCGGCTCCTCTGGACAGAAGGTCCGGACGCTGATCACAGTCCGGATGATGACTTCAGACGCGCGTCCGGAGTGATGGAGCTCTCTGGAACCTCTCTGCTGAAGGTCCGGACGCAGGACTCCGGACCACCGTCCGGAGGTTTTGAGCTCTCTGGGAGCTCTCTGCTGGACTCCGGACGTAGGCGACGATGGTTCGGACGTGCACTGTTGCAAGCGTCCAGAGGCTACGTGTCAGCACCAGAAAAGGGCGCCAATGGCTGGATTCAAAACGCAGAGGGTCCGGATGCACCCGCAATGGTCCGGACCCCCTGTCTGCGAGCGTCCGGAGCTCCCCAGAAAGCTGAGAAAGAGGAGGCAAACGGCTGGTTGGTTTGTGGTGGCTATTTATATGTTTTGGCCAGCCTCGTGGGACCTCTCTTGCACCTCTCATTCATTTGATACACTTGTGCTTGCTTGAGAAGCCCCCCAACTCATCTCTCTTTGCTATTCTTGCTAACTCTTGAGAGTTTGAGTGAACCAAGTGCTTGATCATTGCATTGCATCTTAGTGGCACTTGGTCATCGTCATCGCCGTGAGATTTCTTGTTATTCTTGGTGTTTGCCAACACCTAGACGGCTTGGCGATTGTGGAGAAGCTTCGGCGCGTGTTGGTGATTCTTTGCGGCCGGCTTCATCGATTGTGAGAGGGCTTGTACCCACCTCGACGGAGCATCAAAGGGTAACTCTAGTGGATTGCCCGTGTCATTGAGTTACTCTCATTTGGGTGGTTTCTTGTGGCGCCCGAGTAGGGGGCTAGGCTTGTGATTGCCTATTAGCCACTGAAACACCATTTGAGTAGTCGACACAACGGGGACTAGCTTGGTGGTAACCAAGTGAACCTCAGGAGAAAAATCATTGAGTCACCTTGTCTCCCGGCTACTCTTGGTGTGTTCATATCGTGATTGGCTCTTCATTGGTATATTCATTCTTCACAAGGTATCGGTATATCAATCGCCTCTATCTTGCATTTACATTCCTTCTCTCTCGCCTAGTTAGCTAGCTAGTTAGTTTTCCTTGTTAGTTGTTCTTGCTAGCTTGAGCTAAGTGCCTTAGGTTCTTGCTATTGTGTTAGGCACTTAGCTAACTAGAATTGCTTGGATAGGTGGCTTTGCACCCCTAGTAGAGCTAGAGCAAAAAAGCTTCGCTTAAGTGTTATTCTAACTCTTTGCTCTAGTGCTTTGTAGAATCTTTATTAGGCTATTCGGCCCCCCTCCAGCCATCTAGGACCTTTCAATGTGACTTACCCCTGTTTAAGAGTAGAGATCATTGCTGGTTAAATCACTTCATTCATTTCATATGCTTGTTATCAATATTATAGATTATCAGTTTTGCTAGACCTTCCCAGTGATAGAATATAAATGACAACCTGGTAATACTCTAGGTAAATGCTACAATAGTATATTAATCTGTCCGCTTACAAAATCATCAGTTCTTAACATTTCATCTTTATTTATTTCTGCCTAGTCACATATTTATAGAATATTACATAAGTACCATAAAATATTCCTAGCTCTATAATTAGGGATGACAACATAGTTCTATGCTTAGGAGTATAAGGGAAAAGATAAGTGGCTAGTTGCTAAAGGTAAGTTAATTACATACCATGCATTTTTGGCACCATTGCTAAGAACTATGTTCTTGGTGATGTCATTAAGAAATGTCAACAACCGCCTTTCAAGATTGATCTGAGCCCTACATGAAGTCGGTTTGATCCAACGGCTATCGTGCATCCCACCGAACTATAAATAGGAGGGCATACCCCCCTGGAGGCATCCCCGGATCATTCAGTCTAAGTCATAGGAGATCTAGTCATCCAGAGTCATAAACCCAGTTCATCTAGAGCACTTTCTAGTTCATAGCATAGCCTAGTTAGATTCAAGAGTAGAGGAAGTCAAGATTCGATTTTGGACTCCCGATGTTGTCAAGAGATTGGAGTCTGCTACAGTTCTTATTCTCTTATTCTCTTTCAATATTTCTCATTGTAAGATATTTATAGCAACACTATCGTCATTAAATATTAATGAATCATCCTATATGTATGACTCATAGAATGAATCAAATGTATACTAGACACCAACCATTAACTACAAAAATAAAGTTTGCTATGTATTGTTACGAT